>JAHWXV010152190.1:0-17772 GCA_024586415.1 Phrixothrix hirtus
ACAGATAACAACCGACTGAATCTATCAAAGACAAGAGCCACTAAAAGTGTTTGTTTGTCACTGCCTCCCTTTATCTAAAGTTTAGTTTGACATACGGTATTTGCACTGTAAATATATTTGATATATTACTTACAATTTCTAGGTATTATTTCGAATATTTTAATTTTAATATTTTTGAATTTTTGTCAGCATTATTTAAATCTTTTGTAATTTTACTGAATCTTTGGTTTATATTAAATGAATTTTAAATACTTAACTCATTTTTGGTGTTACGCAATAGAAAATCTCAAGCTTTCGTATATTATTTCCCCTGAGTGTCCAAATTTGATATGCTGACCATTAAAAATGGAGTAGAATTGTAGATACGATGGATTGTAATTTTCTGCGTTCTAGTGGTGTTCAAATGCGTACCTTTATTAAAATTACAGCTATTTGCCGTATTTTGTGGATCATTTAGCTAAGTGAGACGTTTCATTTCATTCTATTTGAATTTGGTATTGTAAGCGCGTCTAAAATTTCTGCAACATGTCATTTAGTTGGGAACACCCGGTATGTGAATTAATAATAAAATCCAATTGGTAAACTACTAGTATCATTTTTATATTCTATTTGTAAACGAGAATTTTAAAGTTGCAAATCCATTTTTGAGAACATAATATTCAAAAATTCCCAGTTCGCGCTTTGTTTTAAAAACGCAACGCTAGCTTTCTCATGAGAATGTTTGCGATTCTAAAAATAAATGGTGACCACCGATCCCCCTTTACCCGTAAGTCCAAGGAGAAACTTCTTTTAGTAGTTTAGTACAGAGCTACCTACCGTACGGTGAACGTGCGTTTCCGTTCTTCAAGAGTGCAAATGCACTTGTTAGGGCCAACGCCTTGGTTCATAAAAGTTAATAAATGAAGAATGATCGCGTTTAACGTTTTATCGAAATACTGAGTTCTTGGGAATTATTATTCAACGCCTGTCGGCGAATTTTAGGGGATCCATTTCATTTTTCACCCATGTCTGACCAAGGACGCGGTCGTGAAGTACATTACAGGTACAATATCATCTGGAACCTAGGCTTTGATGCCACTACGTTGCCGCCGCATCCGAATCGTCAGACTTCCGCCCACACATAAGTGATGTTTTACTATAAACTTACGGTCAAATAGTGATCCAATTTCGTTGTTTAATAACGACTGGAACAATTAGTTCAATCAAATCATAAATAAAAGATGATTAAAATAACAGATAGTAATAAAAAATTGATGTTAGTTTTTATTTACCAACTCTAGTTGTTTATCTAAATAAGGCTTTTACAGAAGTGTCTATTGTATTACCTAAGCTAGTGTTAATTGTAAATTATATAAATCAAAGGGGCCTCCTAACGTAGTTATAAAATACAAATTGTTTAACGTAATTTCTTTCTTTTAAATGAGAGCAACGTATTTCTTATAACTGTACATATTCGATTTTCTTTGGTCATTATTATATTGAGTATTTAACGTACAGCACCTTTTATTTTATAGACACCTATAAATTTATTAACAGATAGAGTGGCGTACTCTAAATAAGTAATTAATTAGTAAGTATGCCGTGATAATATTATAATCTATTTGTTTTGGGAGGAGGATTCTTTGCCATCTAATTCCATTGAACCATCTAACCGTCAAGACATTAAAAGTTAAGTGGCGCCCATAAATTTCGACTTTTGCCGATTTGACGTGTGCAAAACATTCATAAATTTACCTTAATTAATTTCATTTTAGACACAGGATCCCCCTAACTCCACTGTGGTGGCCAGAGCATCTCGCTAATTCAGGAAGAAACTAGCATCTTTAACTACCTCTGGGGTGTTATAGTAGCTCGTTATAGCATCCTATGACTTTGTAGTAAGTTTTTGTTTTATTTAATTGGTTTCCTTCTTAGAAGTTTTTCCTTGTTTTAATTTTAAAATTGGTCTTTATGATATATGATTATTTTTTGATCCCACTAACTTAATTTCAATTTGAACGTTACAATTTTTCAATTTAATGCTTGGATGATGGAACAAATTAGTTCTGAAACACTAGTGTCTAAAATTACTTTGAACTTTTAATTAAGCAGCTTTGCTGCTCCTCAATAAACATATAAAACCTGACTTTTGTATTAAAAAATAATGCAATAAAACAAAGAAATATAATTATTAATAGTAAAAAAAATTATATGGTAAACTCCATTGCTTACTTGCAATTTTTAACTTTTAGTTATTCAGAAAGCCTTAATGTAGAAGGTGAAACGTTTAACAATAACTGAAAAATTTTATTCTTAATTCTATCCGTATAATATCATAACTATAATCGTAATAATTCTTAATATTAACTTACAATTGGCCCTAAGATACCCTAAGTTCTAATTAACACTTGGAGTATCGAGTTTCTGTGAAGTCTCGCCTCCTTGTTGTGCGGTTTCCAATGATTTTGTGTTTGCCCCTATTTGGGGTTTGTTGCGGGGTTCTTTTCAGATCCTTCTATGTAAGTGGTTGGTTGGATTTTCACCCGTTTACGGCGCAAATAGTTTCGAGACTTGCCTAAGGATGGCAGCTACTATGTCGCTGTTTGCACTTGAATTGGCAATTTTTTCGATAATTGATTTTGCAATCGTAATTAATATTTGTGTATCGATTTTTGTTAGCCACGCTAGCAAGTTCATCATATTTATACCTTCGGTTGGCTGTTTGTCTGCTTGTTGCTCGTTGTTCGAGGTAGTGCTGCTTTTTGCTACAACACTGGCATACGTTACCCTTCTGTCCACTGTTGTAGCTGGCGGTGTATCGGTTCTGTGTTTAGGATGCGTCTTGCATCCTTGGTAGTTTGAGGGATGCTCTCCCCCACAGTTTGCGCACCGTGGTATTTTTACTAGTTTTGTCAATTTGCACATGCATGGGGGGCATGGGGATTTTTCGCTGATGTTGCCGCAACTCCTTTTCTTTTTAGGTCCTCCAAGACCGCGGTCTCCGACACCACTTCTGGGATACCACGTATTACTACTCGGATTAGTCTCTCCGAGATGAGTTTATAGGTATGATAGGGAATTTTCCCTTCTTGTAATAATTTTGCCACCTTCGTAAATGTCTCAGAATCTCCTGTCTGCATGGAAATTCCGTCAGCGAAATTTTTTTGCTCTAGTTATAACTATGTTCTTAGGTTTTCCCATTGTCTTTTATCTCGGAGAATAACGGGAGTCATTTTTTTTGGTTTTCACGCGCGTAGATGTTGCTTGCGCTGCGATTGTTACTGGCCTCTCTTCTTCAGCTTGTTGTAGGGTGTCGAGCATTTCAAATTTATTTGCCGTGCTAATTTTCGCGCTCGGATCCATTGCCAAGCAGTTGTTCGATCTTCTTTTCTTGTTTACGACGGTTTTAAATTTTTTCTCAGTGGTTATGTTGACTTCTTCGTCAGAGGAGTAGTCCATCTCGCCGTGTGTCAGTTGTCTAGTGTCCTCGGAAGCCTGGTGTTCTTTAATAGTTGAATTTGAAGATTTTTCAATATTCATATATTCAAGCACTGCTTGTTCTATTCTCTGTTCGTGGCTAAGATGCTTGTATTTAGGATCTTGGGTTTTAGCAATTACAGGCTCATTTTTCTGGCGGCTTCGCGACGGTTGCTTTCTTTACAGCTAGCCAAGACAGAATTGAGAGTTACTTGCAAGTCGCACATTTCGACTGCTTGAAATCTTAGCTTATATTAAGCATTATATTTGTATTGCACCCGACCCACCGTCCTTTTTAGGGGAAAGGGTCCTAAGATACAGCACAATTTTGAGATTTACTAACAAGTAGACAACGATTATTCGTGTTCAATGCTCGCGCGCAATTCTTGCCGACTTCTCAACTGAACTTACGATTGGACATCAAATTTTAAATATATACATATTTGTTTGTCACTAAAATGTAATGATTCTAGTAGTATCCAATTATAAATAAATAAAACATTGATAGAACAAAAACAAAAATTTGTATTTTATTCAAAATTTTTCACTTTCACTTTAATATATCGTTATAATCGTTATAATATCGTTATAATATATCGTTATTGTTGATTTTATATTTTATTATGTTGTTGTTGTTATCTATTTGTAACATGAATTAGTTTTATATTTTGTCTTATTTCTGACGATAGTGTTACTTTTTATAATAGTTAAATAAATCGAAAAAATTATTAAATAATTTTATTAATTAATATATTTTGACAAAGGCAAATATTTAAATATTCCAAATAAAATAGTCAACTGCTTAGAAACTAAATTGTAGCAAATATTTAGTAAATCTTCTGCATATGTAATAAATACGCAACAGATATAAAGAACAATATTTCTAGTAAAATATACAGGGTGTTATGGGAATTTAGTCCTTTATTAAAATGTCATATAGAACTTCATAAAACAAGCAAATTAAGATAATTAACCTTAGGTCAAAACGCAAAGATAACGTAGATAAAATCAATTGAAAATGTGTACCGCAATGTTTGGGACTGCAGGCATTGTGAATAGCAAGTATCCATTAGGTTGGAAATGGTTTATTGTGCGTTATTGATAACGTATAAATACTCGAAATTATCTTGACATTTTTATTTTTGTTATATTTAGAATGAATATGATTTGCCTTTAAAGTTCATTCATAACTATCCTATTCTATACACGTAAATAAAGTGCATTTCATTAAATGGCACATCTATGACCTAGATATTTTTCGCGTAACATTTATTGTGTTTACATTAATTCAAATGTTTAGTAATTCGACCGGTATCTAGAGAATTATTGCATTAATTTTCCAAAAAATTACCGTTAGTTTTGTCACAGTAAACGTGTTCATTATGTCATTCAACCTGCAAAAATATCCGACAGATTGTAAATAAAGCCTATTTATGAATGTCGTTGAATTTATACTGTAACAAAGGTCTTCAGATTTCGTATTCCTTAACGGTTCCATAAACTAACGTTGTATTTATGCATGTGTTGATTGATAATTTACTACACAAAGAAATAAAAAGCTACTAATTTGTAAAATATTTTAATAAAAGGCAACTAAATTATTGCATGGTGTTATCTCAAAAAAAGATATCAATGTATCAATAAATCACAAAGATTATTAAATACTATGCTACAAATTAAATAAATACAAACACTAAACAATTTAGAATTTTCACACAAAAATTGATAACCTTTCTAATAGAGGTTCGAATAGTAAACTGCATATCGCTTTAAATCCATTGCCCATTTACTAAAACGCAGCTGTTTCACATGTTCATCGGTGTAAGACTTCTTTCTTGGTGGTTGTTTACAAACAAAAAATTGTAATTTTACAATACGATCTGTTTATACGATGACGTCATACAGGTAGTAATATAAAGTTAAGAATGAATATGTTAGCACTTCTCAAAGAGTGCGGCACTCATTTTATTCATGTTATCTTTGAGTTTTGACCTATTGTTCCCTATTAAAAGTTGCTTATTTTGTGGAGTTCTATAGTCCATTTTAATAAAAGACTCGATTCCCATAACATCCTGTATTGCATTGATTATTTAATAAATATTGCAAAAACATGTTTTTTTAACTTTAAAATCCGGGCTTTAAACTTTTGCGCATTATACTAGGCGTGAATAAGCTCTAACTGTCTTAAAACCGTTTACAGCATATGTGCTGCAGTGAAGATATAAAGAAATACGAGTATTTGAATTAAATACTACAAAACGGAAATAATTTTATAATTAAAATAAACATGATGATATTTAATACTGACTAATAACATGAGCAATTGTTCACTAATTAATATTTACAAATTTTCAATGAACCAAAACAAGCATTAGTTAATTAATCTAAATAATGCGTTTAAACGAAATAAATATAAACAATATGTTGTGATATGATGTTAATGTAGAAGAACAAAACAGAATTAAACTAAATATTTTCTCCAAAACAGTCATATTCATGTTACATTGCCACGATAATGGATGCGAGATGAACTTTTGGCCTGTGCCTTGCCTTACTCTTTTTCAAAACCAGGCAGACAAGGTACACATTAATGAGTGTAATAAAAATAAGGTGTTGATGTGACCAGACCAGCTTTCACAACGGCAGAGTTGAGTGGATTCAAGTTGCATCCTAAGTAATACTTGCAATCTAACTCTCGAAAGTAGTGAAATCCTAAGAATCTTTGAAGGTTCAATCATTTAAATATTAAGTACTCGATTAATTGCCAAAACATAACAAAACTATATAGGCACCCCATTTTTGAGATTTATCTATTAATTACTTTGTCAAAGCCAAAATCAATGTAATTAATGAGAATTACCTAAAATGTACGGTTCAACAGTGAGCACCGGAGATTTTTATACAAAAACCAAATTAAAGCTTAAAGTAAATTTAATTATTTCTTTTAATTCTAAAATCGATTTAGCCAATAACATATCTGAGATAAATCAGCGCGATGAGGTTTTAAACACCTATAAATAATGCAATACTAATAACAATCTCATCCTATCCTAATTAAATTTCAATTATGGCAATTACCCAATATAAAGTAAATTTCAACACATCGACGTTATTTCTAAATCCATCAAAATCGAATATTTAAATTTACCACACAACCTTTCTTAGCAATCCGCGGCCGGCGTTGAGCACATAGATTCATAGGTAACGTTATATTGATTACCAGATATGTTACAAAGAAACTCTAAATTTTAAAATAACTGCACGATAAAAAGAAGCAGTTTTTCCTAATGATGCTTTTATCAAACATTCCAAGCTAATGGATTTCGTTAATTTTGCTAAATAATAATAACTAAAAGACCGAATAATAAATTCGTCCTAAACTTTCGGTGTTCGTAAAGTACATAGAGTAAATTAAATGATAAATTGAAACTTATAATAACGCAACAAAATCATTACTCTTATACACAATCTAGAAAGTATTTTATTATTGACTGCCCTAATATTTATATTTTAAACTATATAACTGAAATTAGATATCGCTTATCTCTTTCTAAATTAATTTTTTGATCAAGTGTAAACTTATTCGTACTATTCTGGCATTTGCTTGAATCATATGAAAGTATAACAATTGCGACGATTTACTTCAAAATTTAACTAAGCTTTACGTTGTAAATTTCAAAATAATTGCCTTAATACAAAATGTTTTAATTTCCAAAAATCATACTACATACTCGTACATTGACGTGACGCTATCTTCATTAGGGTACCGTCTAGGTCGTTGTAGGGAAGAGAATCCAAAAAAACTTATAATCTGAGTTGCTATAGACGGAGTTGTTTCTTCGAATACCAAACCATCAAATTGATAAGGACTGGGGTGCAGACATGGTGATATTTTATATACAGCGTCGCCAAGTTTCTGAGTCAAAAGTCGCCTTATCAGAAAACGGCTGACTGCTAATTATAACTTTAGCCTCAACTTCAGAAATTCCATTCTGAGCAAAATTATAGTATTACCAGTTGTGCCCATTAAATGTAGTATTCTTAATTTAATAAGAATTCTGAGACATTATGTTCTAAATATATCCTGTACGCAGGCCAAAGAATTTCGTCTAAAACAACGGGTACATAAAGAAACGGTTCCAAAACGAACTATTCCAATATTAATTGGCTCGAAACAAATTATTTCAAAACGGATCCATCCAAAACCAAGTGGCCCAAAACACTACATGTAAAAATCTGGTGTGAGACAACACACGACTTTCTCTTATGTACAGAGATATACAAATATGCAAATGTTCACAAATAGTTAAAATATTATTTACGTTAGTTTGGGAACGATAATTGTAAAGATCACCCATCCAAGTTACTGCACACGCGAAAGGCTGCTTAACTTCAGAGATTTCTCTGATAACTTGCTTCAACGCATTTTATCAGAGAAACCGTTAAGTTCACGTAAAACGGCATTAAAGGCGCAATAACTGTAGCAAGTTTTAAAAAAATGCTAGACCTATTTTCGAGAAAATTGCAAAAAAACTTAAAAATCGCAAGAATAAAGGGGCACTTCCGGTCATTCAATTTTAACTAAATTCCTCACGTCTCACGTGTGGAAGATAAAAAAAACTTGAACATAAAATTTCATTTTTATATGATGCTAAATTTTAGAGATATGTTTTCAAAATTAATACTTTAAGTACTTCCGGTTACTCCATTTTCGAAAGTTTATTAGAGAAACTGCTTAGTTCATATTAAACGGAATGAAGTAGCTAAGAAATATACTGTTAGAACTGATTCCAAGAATATTGCGAAAAACGAAAATTCGTCTTAGACAAGTACTAAGCTTTAGAAAAATAGTTATAGCCGATTTCATGAAAATCGCGAAAAAAGAATATTCGGAAAATATCTAAAAATGGCGGAAATAAAGTGGAACTTTCGATTGTTCGATTTTAACCAACTTCTTGATCTGGCATACGAAGGTAGTCATAACCCCAAATAAAAATATTGATCTAGCTAGAACTTTTAGTTTCATAGTTATTTTATTTAGAGTTAACCTTTAAGTAGCCGCGTGATATTACAAATGTAAGTGGTCGCGTGGCGCTTCTAAGGCGTCATTGTTAAAATAATCCATTTCAATAACAAATCAATTAATAAACCATTTTATTTTAAACTAATTATCTAAAACAAAATATTATAGCTCAAAAATTTAAAAAAAAATGGATTAATTTTGGATGCGCTAGTATACAAGCAAAATTTTTATTCAGCAATTCTAAAAATTTCAGCAAAATTGAGAAAGCTATAAACTTTTTAAAAACTAGGGTAAATTATTTTAACAATTATGTTATTATAATCAGTTGGAAAAGAATGCACAAATTACACAAACAATATCAGCTCTTATTTATTAGGCAATAAAACAGAATATTTATATCAGTCAGCAAAACACGACTAAATGAAAGTATGCATTTTATTGATGATAACAGTATTTATATCCTAAAATGGCATAATAGTTTCTACAACGATAAATTAATTTTTATCGTTTATTTCCGCTAAAATAATAAAATTTACACTATCGAGTTCCTAAAATACAAATCTGCATTTTTAACGCGAATGGTCGCGTGGTTCCTATAAGGCTCCCAAGCGCGCCCGATCTACTATAATTAAGTTTTAACCAAATCTTCAACTTTTAGATATTTTCGATGCTTCGTGCTTCCGCAGGCCTTCCACATTTTGGATCTTCTTAAATTGATTCTCTGCCCTATCGAAATTGTTTATATCAAGATGGCATATCTTCTCCATATACGCAGATGAACGTGTCATAAATAACTTTTGGTCCATTTCCTTCTTTTGTTCAGAATTTTATAACGCATCTAAATTTAAGCTTTACTTCACTCATTTTTTCACACTTAATCCTCTGCAGAAATAGCAATTTTTGTCTGATTTGAACAAAACTGTAACAGTAACTTGGCATCAAAAAATGGCGGTTGTCACTTGTTATTTTTATAGCTAGCTAGATTATATAAAAGTCTCTCCTCGAAAATTGTAACCCTACTATCCTGGATGCAAAATTACCATTTAATGCTAGTCGTAGATCTTGTTTCTTCAAACCAAGACACATCGAGCACGTTCCCTATAAATTAAAGCATCCGCTTATTCTAAAAGTTTTTTGATGCATCCCTGTGTGCTTGTAAATTTTTAAAATTCTTTTTGATTCATTATGTACTAATTTCTAATTATTTTGCTGTCAAAGGTAATAAATAAGTAACTTGCACAGTAGGGGATATCAGGTAAACACAAAAGGTAAGGAAATTGTAAAAGTACGTTTACAAATTGATTCTGTAGAGATCTATAGTTTACTTTGTATTAAGTAGATCAAAAACTTACATTCAGAGTAACTCATAATCCGTGGTATCCGTTTGAAGTGTCCTATTCTCGATCTCATTTTTATTAAAAAATAGTATGTCATTCATAAAATAATTTTTGTTTTTAAAAAAATCAGTGACGTATCATTCTTCCCAATCAAAATAGTCAGGGTAAAATTAATTTAGACGCCACTGGTTAAAATTGAACATAGTTTAGTATCAAAAAAGATGCGTCTCTACATTTACTTTACACCCCCAAAGTTTTATAAAAATATATGATGTAGTTGCGGAGTTATTAAAAAAAATATTTAAAAAAAAAATTTATTTATCTCTCAATATATCAAAAATAAAGCGAAAACGGACCTATGTTTATAGGAACTTTTTGTCTTAAAATCATGCACAGATTAACCCTCTGCAATATTGACATTCAATTATGTACCACACTGTATAAGCAACTTAAAAAAATTTGGAATCACATCCTTTTTCACAACGTCTTAGAGGGGTCGGGCTAATTTTAATTAAATAGTAACAACAAATCATCCTGTGGCAGAGTACTGCTGAGTTTAATGGTTTAATCATAGATAGATAGATGGATACTTTATTCTAAATTTACTAGAGATGCCGAGAAATACATACAAAATGAATGAAATAACATAAATATTAAAACAGATTTTCTTCATAAATATAGCATTTTTAAAACCAAGTTATACAAACATTAAACTTTCTAGAAACTCCCCTATATTGTGAAATACATAATCTGCAAGGAATTGCTTTAGCCTATGTTTAAATAATTTAAAATTATTGCTATTTTTAATGTTATCGGGCAATTTGTTAAAAACGACTAAGCCATGGTAAATGAAGGTTTTCTTGAAAACGTTAGTTTGGTTTCGATAAGTCTAAGAATGAATATTTTGACGAATGTTAAATGAACGTAATTGTTTAAAAATCAATAGAGAAGCTTCGAAAATATGTTGAATTCAATGATAGGGGCCTACAAGAAGCATGGTAGTTTGTTTTATTCAAGCTCCAGTCGCTTTTTTAACTTTAAATAAATGTTTTATTGGTAACATATTTGAATTTTCCCAAAATGGAATTGCACACCGGAGTATCGACTCAAATAATTAAAAGTACACTTGACGACCGGCAGCAAAATTAGTTTCTAACGTTACAACTTTGATTGCATAACACGCCAAGAATAGGTCTTTATAATCCTTTGATATGCTAATCCCATTTAAGATGACTGGCTATAACGACTCCTAAGTATTTAATTTAATTTACAAATGAGACATGAGGTATAGTAGAATCAGTTTTACAGTTTTGAAATTTTTTTACGTAATCTATACTAAACATCATAGCTTTTGTTTTCTCCACATCCAGTGTTAATTTATTTCGCACACACTATCGATTTAAACTACCCAAGTCATCAGCAACGCAGTCCATGAGTATATCAAAATTCGGATGTTCCCAAGAAATCGTCGTATCACCTGCAACTAGGGTAAAATTTCCCATAGAGCATATAGAAGAAATGTCGATAATCTATAAAAGGAATAATAGCCAGCCAAGTATTCTACCTTGTGGAACACCGCTTGAAATGTCAATAGAATTGGATTGAAATTTTCTACTATTTGTTTCCTATTATTAAGGTAGGACCGATTTCAATTATAAGAAGCATCCACTAAAGCCATAGTGATTTAATTCTTTTAAGAATTTCATAATTTACATAATCAAAGGCTTTACTTAGGACGCAAAATAAATTTTGTAAATAAGGTGGATTTATAAATTATAACTAACGAAAAATGCCAAGCAAATGGTTTTCAAAATAATTTGATACAAACTCATAGACCTGACCTACCAGCGACGTTTATCTTTGTGGAATTGAATTTTGCAAATATCTATATACTACAAAGGGTTGCTAGGTACTTCTCGTTTTACAAAAGGAGAAGTACTGATTTTTGTTAATAGAACTGAATTTTCATTTCGAATTGCGCTTTATTTATTTATTGTTGTTATAATTAGCATTAATTTTTGTATTTAATTGTAAGTGTAGAAATACTAAGGACCTTACCTTATTTATTACATAATAAAAGGTGCAGTAAAAAGAAATCCGTTATTTTTCCAATAGATGGCTTTAGTAATCTGTATCTCATATTGTGTAAGTTCGATCGGGTTACGATAGATAGCGTTAGAAAAATAAAATGTCGTACTAAAAAAAACCTCTGAAACAGTTTTGTGATTGCTTGACTCAATATTGTTTGAGCGCGCGTCAAAGATGGACACCAGCAAAGAGAAAATACGCTACATTTTACAGTTTTTCTTCGATAAAGGCGAAAACGCAAGCCAGGTGGTTGAAAATGTGAATAGTGTTTATGGTCCTAATACTGTAACTGCTAATGACGCGCAATTTTGGTTTCGTCGATTTCGTTCCGGTAATTTTGATGTCAAAGGTGCCCTGGAAGGCCAATTGTCGAAAATGTCGATAAAATAATGAAAAGTATCAAGTCCGATCGTCATGTAAGTACTGTTTCAATTGCTCAGAAGCTAAAAATTGCACAAAAAGGCGTTTGGAACCACTTGAATAAGGCTGAATGCAGAAAGAAGCTCGATGTATGGGTACCACACGAGTTAACGCAAGCAAACCTCATGGACCGAATTTCCATCTGCGAATCGCTGCTGAATCGCAACAAAAGCGATGCATTTCTGAAGCGGATAGTGATGTATGATTAAAAGTGAATCACTTAAGGCGACTTCAAGCGAAAACGGCCGTGGTCGAATCTCGGTGAGTCGGCCCAAACGGTGGCCAAGCCAGGATTGACGGTCAGAAAGGTTTTGCTGTGTGTTTGGTGAGATTGGCAGGGAATCATCTACTATGAGCTGCTCCCCTATGTCCAAACTCTTAATTCGAACCTGTGCTGTCAAAACTTGGACCATCTGAAGGAATCAATCGCACAGAAGCGGCAAGATTTGGCCAGTAGGAGAGGAATTGTGCTCTATCAGGACAACGCCAGGCCACATACATCGATAGTGACTTGCCAAAAGCTCCGGGCGCTTGGTTTGGAGATATCTTATGCATCCACCTTAGCGTACAGACCTGGCACCAAGTGATTACCACCTGTTTCTTTCTATGGCGAATGATTTTTCTGGTGAAAAATTCACTTCAAGAGAAGCTTGTGAAAATCGACTGTCTCAGTTTTTTGCCAATAGGGACGAGGTTTTCTATGAAAGAAGCATAATATAATTACCTTCAAAATGGCAACAAGTTATCAAACAAAACGGTGCATATTTGATCTAAATCGGATCATTCTAACTATGCTAAATAAAGCCTTCAATTTCAAGCAAAAATAATGGATTTCTTTTTACTACGCCTTTAATATTATCTGCTAAAACACAATTTTAATTTTATAGTAGTTTAATACTTAATTAAAAGACAAGAAGGGAATATTAGCATAAAAAAAATAATTAATAGTTTTCTTTACTTAAACGATAAAATTAATTTGTACCCAATTTTAACTTACTCAAATATTAGGAAATTGGTTTAATGAAATATACGTTCCAATTAGGTGTGGAAATTTCTTATTTCCTTTTCCTGAAGTTTTCCCGTTAATTCTGCGTTTCCAATAAAATTTCCCGATATTAATTTTGAACTCGCGCACCGTACTAATTATTATAAAATTTTATGTCTTATCACAAACAACTTAGTATGTTCAAAATTACGTCACCTTATAAAGAGTTCATAACATCAAGTTAATGTTTGGAATTTGAAATTAGGGTATGGTGAGAAGTCGTTCACAATAATCGACCCATCCATTTACGGTTTTGATTCTGCTTACTAGATACACCAAGACAGACTAAATTGAAGTACTTGTGGCTTTATAAATTGTCGGTATAAAAATTAGCCATTTATATCACCAAACTGTTCCATTTATTACGACATTTTAATTTATAGCCTAATTTTGTGCGTTTAAATTAGTGCTAAACATATCTGATTTAATCAGATTTATGCTCTTGGGTATTTAAATTACCGTTAAATTTTTGTCATAAAGATAAGTATTCATTTTTCTTTGTAAGCTTCCGTTTTCCTTGATATCTTTTACTCTTATAATTTCTGAACAAATTAAAAAACTGATTCAAGGTATCGATTTCTACTGCTGGATACCCGTATTTCGTTCAAAGTCGTTTTTAGTTTCTGTTCCAGAAAATTTTTCAAGATAATTTACATAAATTTCCAATGGTAATGTTTATTTTCAGTACGTTCGATTAGTTTCAGCACTTTTTCGTATAAAACACGACAAATATGTGGAAAATTTTGTTATTGGAATGCCAAGAATTTCTGAACTAACCGACTACTGCAATTTCTTCTATTATCCACAATTTTTCCAATAGTTTTAGTTCGCTGTCCCGCTGGCAGTCTGAAATTCGGGTTTACCGACGCTAACATTCTAACCTCTGAAATGAACAAAATAAATGTCAAGCCTGGCGTTCCAGAATTTTTATTAATATCGATTGGTATTTCTATTAATAAGATTTTTACTGTATAATATTTTAAGCTATAAGGTATAAAACTTTTTGAAGTTTTATTCTTTAATTGTCCTGCCGCAGAATTGTTATAACTTTTCCATTCTTCTGAAAGTTAAACAACATGAAAACTCAAATATTACTTCTATTAAAAAATTCAATTTCTCTGAAATTCTTGTTCACTATTGCGTTGTAAATAGGCAAACCGGCATCAATTCTTGTTAAACTTTGCTTGGTTGCATTTTAATGGTGTTTAAAATAAATCTTTAGGACTTAATTAGCATTTCAGATTTTAGTCACATCAAATATCAAAAAAATTTCAATCCTAAAATTAACCCCAAATATTCTTTTTAAAATTAAATAAAAGCGCTGGCAAAATTAAAAATAGCTCAAACGCCTGCTGCTAATTATCGCCGCATACACATTTTTAATTATTTAAACCTCCAAGCTGAGTATATTTTGAATTACTTCAAAATTATGGCTGCTGTGTACGATAAATAACTTTTAAATAGGTGGGCGTAAGTCAATCAGTTAGTTGTTCGAACTGGACGTTTTTAAATCCAAATGAACTTTTTACAAACAATTCATATTTTTATGTTTCCTTAAAATTAATTCCAATATTAAAACACAAGTTCGCCAAAAATTTGTAGATACTAGCTATAGGCTACAACCTACATTCAAGTGAATTAAATTAATTAAGACCTCCCGCAGTTATTTGTTCCCATTTAAGAGAAACCGCAAATGCTTGTATAGTTGAAGGACCTGTAAGTATATTATCATTTAGGAAAAAATACTACGTCTTTTGTAAATACCATCGGCCTTTTTTTCAAGCAAAGCATGTATTTAGTAATTATATGTTTACAAAAGCTTTGATTGTAATTTAGAAGTCGTTGATTTAGTATACATTTAGCACTTAAAACATATTAGTTCAGAATATCCCGAAATATTCGATTAAACCTTAGATTCGATAGCAAATGTCTTGCAATGCAACGTACAATCTAGTATAGTGCAAAAAATAACCATACTATATAGATTTTTCCAAATTTAAAGATCCATTTTATTGACGGCATCATGCGTAAACCGCTATGTCATATGTGTATGACTAAAATTACATTTAACTGAAAAGATGTTTCAATGGATACGAAACAATCTACTAAAAGTAGCTTTTATATAAAAATTGGGTGATTCCATGTCAAGTGGTCTAGGGGTCCCAGCTCGACCATCTCAGATTTTGTTCAAATTTTGTATCTAGGTTTCCTACATAACCAAAGGAAATTTCACAAATTTTTAGCTCACAACTTTTAATGATTGATGAGCAATAGCCCCTTAAGTGGAGGTTGTCCATCTTTGCAGGACTTTAATTCAAACAATAAATATGTAAAAGGTTTGAAACTTTGCAAGATTGTTTAGCAGCTTATATTATTTAATTTCTGCAAATTTGAGGCCAATTGATTGATTAGTTGTGTTACAAGGGGCTGAGTGCCCCTTGTTTTCACTAAATTTGTCGCAACAAAATTTTTCTCAGGTTTCATGTAGTTGAATTAGGAAGCTCTGCTGTTGTCATTTTGTTGTACACCAGCTTCGCGATAGAACTTGCAGGTTTTAGCTCTTTTGCTTTCATAGTTTTAAGATAATTAAGGGTACATTTGGCATAAAAACTTTTGCTACAAATTTAAGCGATTTTTAAGCTTTTATATCTCAGGAAGGACACCTGACCCGTAGTTTATTTAACTACCATTAGAAATAGCATGTTTTCCTCTAAAAAATATCAATTCTTCAGGATTTCGTTTTCCTTAACTGTCTAAAATTGTATAGTAAAGTTTCTCATGCGAGCTGTCATTACAAATCAGTTAAACCATATAGAACACTGAGTGGTTCAGTTCTGCCATTTTTCAATTTATGGTAGACTATTTATGTTGATTATTAGTGTATGTGTGTGCACAATTCATCAAAATGTCAAATTAATGCTAGCTAGCAGCATTATTGATGAGGGCTACAAAGTACTTATGGGCATAACAGTATATAATACTGAATTAAAACCTTACATGCATCACCAGTGTGAGGGTTGCCCAGGAAAAAATGTACTTGTATCACACCTAACTGAGTTGTACAGGGATTTTGATCCTGATGAAGCTGTGGAGTACAAACAGTTGGTGCAAACTGATCGTGTTTTGCTTGAAACTAAGCAACTACCAGTTGATGATTTTGTCACAGAGTTGGCATCACAAATTTCTCACTTGACCATTAATCACTTTGTCTCAAAGAATCTAAGACAGTATCTCAAAACTGTGAAAGAAAACCTGAAGCCAGGTGAAGTAGTAATACTGCTTGATTTTGCTGAGAATTACTCATTTTTTGTCCAAGATGCTGTTCAAGATTTTCATTGGAACAAAGGTCAATCAATTGTGCATCCCTTTGTGATATACTTTGTTGAAAAGGAACAAATTCAATGCAAAAGTATTTGTATTGTCAGTGACACCTTGAAGCACGACACAATTGCTGTTCATGTATTTTTGGTAAAAGTTCTGGAATTACTGAAGCAACGTGTAGCCAATATACAAAAAAATCATGTAATTCAGTGACGGATCTCCAGCTCAGTACAAAAATTTTATCAATTTGTGCCATCATCGCAAATACTTTGGTTAAATCCTGAATGGGACTTTTTTGGAACCAGCCATGGAAAATCAGTTTGTTATGATATTGGAAGTACTGTGAAACGATTGGCTGCAAGGGCTAGCTTACAGTGCCCAAAAGAAAATCAAATCCTCACACTTCTTGACTTTTACACATTTTACGAACAAAACATAAAAAAATTCAATTCATTTTTGTTGCAAAAGCTGAAATTGAATCAGCCAGATCTGCTCATGGAAAAAGATTTTCTTCAGCTTCCACAATTGCTGGAACAAGAGAAAATCATCAGTTCATTTCAATTGATTTGCAAAAAATTCAAGTAAAAAAGGTGTTTGGAGATACCACGTCATTTATAGCCACAATTGCAGAACTAACTGATAATCGTCCAGAATTTGAGGTTTCATCATTGTAACAGGGACAGTATGTTGCTTGTACGTATGACAAGTTCTGGCGGGTTGGCAAGATTTGTAAAATCTCAATTGAGCAGAACGGTGCACTGATAAACTTCATGCATCCTCATGGCCCCTCCAGTTCGTTTCCTTGGACAAGTCGAAAAGACACGTGCTGGATCCCTGATCAGCACATTATAACAAATCTTCCTTATCATCCAACCAAAGATTAGAAAAAAATTGCATCATTTGGCTGGCAGGTATTTAATTAAATGTAACCCTGTTTTCATAAATTCACAGTTTTGTACAAAGGAAGACCCAAATATGTGCAAACTAAAGGGTCTTCCAATAAGAGGTTTCATTTTAAATAACCCGCCATTTTAACAAATGTCACGAGTCAATTTGGTACTACTTGACAGATGACAAGTAAA
>JAHWXV010152287.1:0-15618 GCA_024586415.1 Phrixothrix hirtus
TAAATAGTGAAAGATTTGTATACATATTAAGAAATGTTATAGGTGTTAGCTTGAGTACTCTCCCGGAACATGAATCTAACAGTGCTTGGTTTCAAATGGACGGTACACCAGCACATAATACTCGTCGTACAGGAGAAGTGTTAGATGAACTCTTCAATGACCACTGGATTGCAAATAATGGACCTTATTAATTTCCACCGAGGTCTCCTGATCTAACGCCTTTAAACTATTTCATTTGGGGTTTTGTAAAAAATCAAGTATACAAAATACTTGTTACAACTAAAGAGGATATGTTAAATAGAGTACGAGGCGTGTTTAATGTGTTAGATCCGGCAATGATTCAGCGAGAGACAGGCAATATTTTAAAAAGAACGGAAGCCGGCTTAAATAGAGATGGAGTTATATTTGAACAATTTCTTTAGTTTTTTGTAGCTACAGTGAGTAACTTTAATATTCGGTTAATACCAAATTTAACTTTTTGGAGGAAGTTATTGAAAGGGCAGCAATTTTTGTATTTCATAGGAAATATAACACAAACTACCACTAATGTTACGTGTAGAATGTATTAAAATTTAGAAAATAGAGGTTGCTATTCAAAAATAATGAGATTTTGCGATTTTTTGAAAATAAAGTTTGTCATTTTTTTTCGAACACGCTGTATAAATTTGTAAAATTTCAATTAAGGTATTTAATGTATCATAGTTCGACAAATAAGTACATAAAGGTTTGTTTGCTTAAGTTATTACACGTATTAGAGATTTAGAAATTTTTATAAATAAATTGAAATATTTCAAAAACGCGTAATGATACAGAAATTTTTTTTAAACAAAGTCACCATAAAATTAGCTCAGGAATACAAATCAATAATAAAAATTACTATGTTCTATTTGAAATAAGGAAGTTCATGTCCATTTCCGGTATAACCGGAAGTAGCTGAAATCCAAAAATATTTTATATCTATTCCGCCTGACCTAAAACCCTTATGTGAGATGTCTTAAATTTCAACTCCTATTAATTGTCCATATCCTTTTAACGAAATCTCGTCGTGGGATAGTGCGTCGGTCTTCCATAGCTCCGGTGCTGTTATAGGTAGAGATTTTACATTTTCAAGAAGTTTTCATGAGGTAAATGGGCACTTTCTAAAATTATGTATGATTATACAGGGTGTTCTATAGAAGATAACATAGTGGAGTTCAATTTTTTTAAATGGGATACCCTATATATTTTTACTTTTTAGTATAGCTTTTAATAATCGTTATTCATATTACAAATCTTAGTGATATCGAGTTAGTGGTTATAAAGATCTACATTTTTCTGTAAAATAAACTACAAGTGACGTGATCTCATTAAAAAATCACTACATACACTTATATGAAGTTTAACAAATTTTACTGTAAATAGCTGTTAGTGAAGGTTTGTAGTTACTTCTGTTCAAATTCCGTGGCCTTATTGTATACACGGTGTACAGAATTAATTTTTAATTATAGACAAATTCAAACACAATTTTCTCAATTTTTCAAATAGAACACCCTGCATATTGTTTCATGATCTGATGCAAAATTAAATTCTCCGTCGATTGATATGGGGATTTCCTATACCTATCTTAAGTTATTTTTGAAATATTTAATAAAATTTAGTTACATTGTAATACTAAATTAAACTGTCCGCAAGAAAAGAAAAGAAAAGTGAAAAAGAAAACCTTCATGCTATAGTAGGTGTTCAAAATGTTGTCCATTTTCTTGCAAACACATATTAATTCATTCGAAGAAATCCCTTTGAACACTTCGTAACATTTCTGGTGTCACACTTTGAAAAGCATTTATTATTCTTTCACACATATTGTCAACGTTAATAGGCGGTATCGAATAAACAGCTTCCTTTACATATCCCCATGAAAAATAATGGAGTTTAGTTAGATCTGGCGAACGAGCTGGCCAGTTGACAGTGCAATTTCTATCGATCTATCTGTCTCGATAAGCATCGTTTAAGAAGTCGCTTACTGCTCTTGAATAGTAGGCAGATGCACCATCATGTTGCAACGACACCCGTTGAAAAAGCACACGTGGGATATTTTCCAATAAACCAGGGAGAACGTTTTATAGAAAGTCTAAATATGCTGGTCCGTTCAGACTCCTTTCAAAAAAGTAGGGAGCGATAATGTGCTCACCAAGAATACCTCCCCAAACATTGATACTCCGTTTATGCTGATGATAAGCTTCTCTAAAGAAATGAGGATTTTCAACTGTGTAATAATGAAAATTAAGGCGGTTAACCAAACCACTTCTATGCAAAGTGGCTTCGTCAGAAAATAAAACTCTATCAAAAAAACCCTGGTCTTCCTGTATTTTGCCTCTAGCCCAATTAGAAAAAGTTATTATTCTTTGAAAATCATCATCCATCAGTTCTTGATGTAGCTGAATATGATATGCATGATATTTATATATTTTTTAAATATTGGTCCAACAGATCTTTTACTTACACCTGTTGCTACACTTATGTCACGTTGACTGTAGTGGGAATTTTCTGCAACTTGTAAAAGAACAGTTAGTTCGTTTTCTTCGTGTAATACCGCCTTTACTCTAGTCTGTTTTGTATACGCAACATTTCCAGTTTATATGAATCGATTCAACAACTTTGTGAAAGTTTTCGGATCAGGCGTCCTTTTGTTGGGATAACGCTGGTGATATATCCGACTCGCCAAAAACCAATTTCGTTCAGCCTCGCCTAATATAACGATCATATCCACAAGTTCATCTTTAGTAAAATTCATTTTTACTTCAAAGCACTAAAGTTATAAATGAATATCAGCAAACTAACACGTTCGCAATGATAGCAAACAATGTTTTACAGGTTAAGCAAATGTATATTACCTATGGCACCTTGATTAGGACAACATGTCTTGGAGATAGGTGCTTTCTTTGAGCATGGTAACTCAATTTTATTAAATATTTCGAAAATAACTTAAGATAGGTATAGGAAACTCCCATATCAATCGACGGATAATTTAATTTTGCATCAGATCCTGAAACAATATACAGGGTATTGTATTTGAAAAAATTGAGAAAACTATGTCTGAAGTTGTCTGTTTTTAAAAATTAATTCTGGACACCGTGTATGCAATAAGGCCACGGAATTTGATCAGGGATATTATCAATCCTTTAGTAATGGCCACTTACAGTAAAATTTGTTAAAATTCATATTTGTGTATGTGGTGTTTTTTAATGAGAGGACGACACTTGTAGTTCATTTTGCAAAAAAATTGATATCTTTAAAACTACTAACTGGATAGCACTAAGATTTATAATATAAATAAAGATTATTAAAAGTCATACCAAAAAGCAAAAATGTATAGGGTATTCTATTTAAAAAAATTGAACTCCACTCCCTCACCTTTTTCTAGAACACTCTGTAGAATCAGAAATAATTTTATAAAGTTCCTATTCACCTCCTGAATATTCTGTAAAGATTTAAAGTCTCTACCTATAATAGTACCGGAGCTATGGAAAGTCGACGCACTAATGCCTCACCCTGTATATATACCGGGTGACTTTTTGAAAAGTTTCAGTGGGCTGTACCTTGTTTAAACTAAAAAATGGTCAAAACCATTTCGGCAGTACGCAGGGGAAACCAAGCATGACGACATTCCCACCCCCACCCTCCAAGGCCCCTCCCACTTTGAAATCCTTAATGGTAACCCTCCCCTTATAAAGGTCTTGAAAAGTTCTTTTTATTAATATTATAGAAAGTTAGATTGGGATAACACAGTAAACACTTGTTCAACAATAAACTGGCCGGATAATGTAATCGTAATTTACGTGATAATTTGAACTAGTAGGTAAATGACAAAAATTTCATTTGATGTGTCAGGTCATTACCATCTATAGTGCCAAGAAAATATTTGAAATTTCTTGCTCATTATTATCTCATTAAGTAAAAGAGGAAGTAAGAACTGAATTTCTCATTTACCGGGCTGGAATTGAATTTTAAGTATTTCTTATCAGAAAAACTGCATTAATGGGATTTAACACCATCAAAGCTTGGTATCTAAAAGTCTTTTGGTGTAACTGCACAACATGGTGTACGTGTTAGCTGAAAGAAAGGAAATTATTTTCATTCACGGTTCTGAGGGTCGGTCTGCATTAAGAACAGATGCTGCTTTTAATATCAATCATCCAGACAAAAAGTGCAGTCATAACTATGTCGCAAGATTAGTAAAAAATTTGAAGAAACGGGCTCAGTGGTAAACCATAAACGAATTGGGCGTAGAGTACTGGATGAAGTTGCCCAGTTAGAAGTGATAGGTCATTGCTACTCCAATGTCTTCAATTCGAAAATCAACGACTGCCACAGGGCTTTCGCGAACAACGGTACGATGAGCACTGAAGTTAAATAAGTTTCACTCTTACAAGATGCAAACCTTGCAAGAACTGGCCGAAGAATGGATAATGGAGAAAATTAACAATAATCCAGAGTTGCTGAGAAACATCTGCTTTAGTGACGAATCTACGTTTTTTTTTAAAATGGGACAGTGAATAAACACAACTATCACTATTGGTCGAACGAAAATCCACATAGTTTTCGTAATGGACATACCTAACGACTCCAAAAAATTAACGTTTGAGTAGGTATTTTCAGAGACGTAATCGTGGGTTCTCTGTTTCTCGAAGACTTCCCATCACAGATGAAATAGAGCCTCAACGTAATCTTGACGGAAACCTGAATTTTAATGAAAATTTAATTCATTGTGCCGTTCTTGTTTGGCAATATTTAAATGACGCGTTTCCGGAACATTGGATTGAAAGAAGAGATCCCATAGAATGGCTACCATAAATCGCAAACCCCTTGATTTCTTCTTTGAGGTCATTTAAAGTCAGTGGTGAACGAAACACCCTGTTTCAATAGAAGATTATCGTGATCGGATAATCAGGGAACGCTGTTCAATTCCAAGGGAAGTGTTGTAATAAGAAGAGGTCACATAGAATGGCTACCACAAATCGCAAACCCCTTGATTTTCTCTTTGCGGTCATTTAAAGTCAGTGGTGAACGAAACACCCTGTTTCAATAGAAGATTATCGTGATCGGATAATCAGGGAACTCTGTTCAATTCCAAGGGAAGTGTTGTAATAAGAAGAGGTCCCATAGAATGGCCACCACAAATCACAAACCTCTTGATTTCTTCTTTGCGGTCATTTAAAGTCAGTGGTGAACGAAACACCCTGTTTCAATAGAAGATTATCGTGATCGGATAATCAGGGAATGCCGTTCAATTCTAAAGGAAGTGTTGTAATAAGAAGAGGTCCCATAGAATGGCCACCACAAATCGCAAACCCCTTGATTTTTCTTTGCGGTCATTTAAAGTTAGTGGTTAACGAAACACCCTATTTCAATAGGAGATTATCGTGATCGGATAATCAGGGAATGCCGTTCAATTCCAAGGGAAGTGTTTTAATAAACTTACGCTATTACTTAAAGTTTACCTTTTTGTAAATAATTAATGCAGTAAATTATAAGGATAAACTTGCTGCATGTAAAGGCGTTGCTGCATTAATTATATTTATTTAGATTGCTTAAAATCAAACATCCTGTATATATTTCATCCAATAATTATTTTTATAATTACCGAGCTTTTATCTACTGTCTATTTGTTTATTCATTTACTTTTAATTACCGTTGCATTAATTAATAATATGATTAGGAATATCTTAAAATTTCTTGTATGAACTATTAATCTATCAGTTCAAGATTTTTAACCCTAGTCAACAAAACATTACCTATGTAGATCAAGGAGTTTGAACCAGTCTGAACTTTATATATAAATAACATTTATGGTTCGAGTAGATGAGATAAACATGCGTTAGTTGTTGCTATTAATGGAATTTCTATATCACTTAAATTTATTTAATTGTATTATGTTAATTAAGGTGTAACTTGTTTAGTTAAGGATTAATTTAAATTGTTAACCGTTATATTATGCATAACTTTTGATTTTGTTAATTTATGCAATTAGACCTGTGTAACTATTTTGTTAATTTATAACGAACAGAAGCAGTTCCCATAAAATTCTTACATTACAGCTTCAAGTAAATTAATTTGTGCTTTACATAATGTATTAGTTAAATATAAAGTATTTTAATTAAGGGAATTAAGTAAGTAGAAAGCCGTTTTTCCTTAAAGTTACAGATAACGATTTCATATAAAATCACCCGTTTCAAAGTCAACTTCAGATAGTGCTTACAGCCTTAGTTTGTAAAACACCTCGTTTGAGAATTAAAATATTCAAGCCGAGAATTATACAGGATAATCCATCCCATAACTGAGAGGTGCTTTAATCCTTTGTAAAGCAAATATTAAAATTACCGCACTAAGCCGAAATATTTTTATTACGTTTCATAATTCAAACTTCATTCAGAATAACCGTACATCTAAATACAGGCAGTGCTATTTCAAAATTAACAGATACGGAACGCTCTGTAGGCGATTCACCGCATTTAGCTAAAACGAATCACAAAGTTTGTTTACTTGCACTTCTAATTTTTGAATTCAATTAAAGAATAAAAGTATAGTTTTTGTTTGGTTATGAATTATTCATAATAACACTCACCGAGGTGTGAGAGACACTTCGAATGCCACCCTGTCAGCTATGAAAATAATCACCCGCTGGTTCGATCTTTTTCGCCACGTACTGACAGAAACTTATAGGTGGATGACGGGTCACGATCCACTAATTAAACTCAGGTCAATTATAAGTAATTTGACACCAAGCGATAATTACCTAAACCAAATTTCACTCACGAAAATAACAAAGTTAGAACGCAACATTGCACGATACCGGCAAGTAAGCGCCATTTTGTGGGTTAGCGTGGTGAATCAATCACATCGACAATAAACACTAACGAGAAAGGGCATAATACGCCATCTACGTTCAGTAATTACAAAAGGAACTGCTATCATCTAACTTAAAAAGGTTCTTAACAAAAATAAAATTCAAATGATGTAGAACTTGACCTATTATGATTAATAAATGACTTTTCTGCTATGAAGCCTTATATCTGAGTATATAATTATACAAGCAAATGACAAATGTTTATATTATAAAAGTAATATAACCGCTGTACATGAAAATAGTTTCAAATAGAAGGATAAATAAATGGCAAAGCAAAACACTGCTGGAAACAAATAAGCATGCAATTATCCTGAGTTAAAATTAATTGTAAATAGTTTAAACTAAAATAATGTAGGTTTCCAGTGCGATACAATTAAATAGAAATAAAACTAACATTTTAAAAGATATACACCTAACCAATAATAAAATAAATAAAATAAAGTTAACTTGGTAATAATTAACAGCAAACATTAACTAAAAATTAAAATCAATTGTGTTAATTGAGCTAATTACAACAAAAGTTATGACACAAAAGTATGTACAAAATTAAAGATAGTAAGGTAGCAAACTACTATGAACAATTAGAGTTTGAAAGCTCCGATTTACAGTGGGAAGCAACTTTGTAAATAGTTTTATTGTGTACATAAATAATATACATTTTAGGTAAATAATTTCCGAGTTTCCATTCAAATACAGGTCTGGCCCACACTCCGACTTGAAGAGCTATACCCGAGGCATTAGTAATACTGATCAAGCATCCCCGTTATAAGTTTTAGTGCTTAGACCAGCCACGTTACAGTGTTTGCAAATGTGAGGCGTGCATCTGAACAGCGTCTTATTTTATTGTTTAGAACAGAGTGGTGGACAGTTTGAACACTTAATTTAATTTTGTACTATATAAGTGTACCGTAAATAAATTAATTACAATGCTTAAAGCGTATTTTATCATTTGCTTACTAGATCACTTTATCGCGTAAATTACGAGTACATTATCCTATCAGTTTATTGCCGAATAACTGTTTACTGTGTTATCCTAATCTGCCTTTGTGTGATATCAATGAAAATGATTTTTCAAGGCCTTTCCAATAGGAGATAAAATGAACCACGCGAATTTTTTCTAAATTTAGTAACAAGTTATAGTCCAGACAGTTCACGACTTCCGCTATACCTTTACTTATTTTTGCGTACATCTCCTCCCATGTATTTCCAGTAAAGTAGATCACCCTATCATCAGCATATGACATAATCTCATATTTATCCGTAGTTTTTAAAATATCATTAATGTATATAATAAATAGGATTGGACCTAATATACTTCTCTGAGGTACTCCAAATGTAATTTGTTTCTTTTAGCTCAGTGTCGTATTTATTCTTACCTGTTGTTGTCTATTACTTTGGTAGGAATTAAATAGATTAAGCGCTAAACCCGGATTCCGTAGTTTTATTAATAGCTTTTCGTGACAAACACCATCAAAAGATTTCTCCAAATCAACAAAAACTGCAGCAGTTTCAACTCTTAATTTATACTTTTATATATTTTTGAGGTTAAATTCAGTATTTCATCTTGCGTGGATTTATTCTCCCTAAAACCAAATTGGTTTTGGGACGGTATATTGTTACTGTCTAAAAACTCAATTAATCTTTTTTTAATTACTTTTTCTATTATTTTTTCAAATGTAGGTCTGTAATTATTCACGATTTTTTTAAAACTTCTGGAAACGTACCACTACTTAGTATGAGGTTACATAGATGTATAAACGGAGCAATAATGATCCTTTTTATTTCTTTAACATCAGAGCATGAAATATTATCAAACCCGGTCGCTTTTGCTAACTTTAATGCATTTATGTAAATAGTTAATTCACTTCTGTTTGTAGGGTACAGCAAAAGGGAATTAGTAGATACTGCCAAAACGGTTTTTATGTTTCCTAGAATTTCAAGTTGGGTTCTGTCTTTCATTTTTTGAGTTAAGTTTTTGCCTACTTTACAGAAATATTCATTAAAATAGTCCCCGATTTCTTGTGCATTAGTGATATTGAACGGTCCTGTATTTCTATTTTCGCTATAACTTTTTCTTGCGTATTATTTCCAAAGCTTTCTTTAATAACATTCCAAATATGTTTTGTGTTCTGCGGTGCTTCGAGTATTTTGTTTTTGTAATAACCATTCTTAGTTATTGTAATTAACTCTATTAATTTATTTCGATATGTTTTATAATAATTGCTTAGATAAGGATTACTTTTTTTATTTATGATTAGTTGTTTTTTTAATTTATCCCTTGTGTTTATGGCATTAATTAATCCTACAGTTATCCATTATTTACATTTCCTATTTCTAGAGTTGATATTAATAATTTTTGTATTTATTGCTTGTTTTTTCTATTTTATAATCAAATCAACAAATGTTTCCATTGCATTATTATTGAATTAAATACTGGGCTCCAGTCTATTTCTTCAACTAATTTAAGAAAGTATTGTTTATTGAAGGTTTTTATTCTCTAGATTGTATATTTTCCCTAGTAGGGTTCACTTTATTATTTTTTACGCCTAGCATTATTGTTTAATGATCAGTGATAGCAGTTTTTAAAATAGCTCCATTATACGATATAACTTTGTTACTATTTATTTTTACAAAAATGTGATCGATACAGCTTTTACTTTGGTGTTGTTCTCTAGTATATTTATTAATAAGAGAAGTAAACCCTTGTTTACACATCAAGTTTAGGTAGTCAACTGTATCCTTATTATATTTAAGAATATCAATATTTACATGTCCTATCAATTTTTTATTCCTGAACTTAACTGGGCATTTCTTTACAAACTAGGCAACTTTGACAGGAAAATTGTTCCGGTAAATTTTTTACTCTTATATTAAATAAATGTTATCCATGAAGTAGATATTTTTCTGATAGGTAATAAGGAGCAAAGGCCCCGAAGATATATTTATTATTTTAAGAAATATTGAGCCTTTTCCAAAAAAGCGACACATGGGGCTGTTGGATATAACAGGGGACTGAAAAACATTTTAATTATGAAATTAAATCTTTATTAATCATTTTGTGCGTGGAAACTTTGTAGTTAAGTGATATAATGATAAACAATAAAAATTAACAGCATTTCCTTGAATTATCCTATTTCTAGTTATAAAATCTCGAACTAAACGTTGTTACTTCATTAATAAGAACTGTATCGGTAAAAATTAATCAAATAATCAGTCTCAAAAACATAAATACTATCTTCTATAATTATAAAAGTTTAAACAACATACAATAAGATATAATAAGGCACATATTAAAAATATCTGATGTGAGACAACACACGACTTTCTCTTACGTACATAGTTATACAAATATGCAAATGTTCTCAAATAATTAAAATATTATTTACGTTTATTTTGGGAACAATAATTGTAATGGCAACATATCCAAGTTACTGGACATGTAAAACCCTGTTTAACACCATAGATTTTCTCTAAAAACTCGCTTCCACGAATTTTTTCAGGTAAACCTCCAAGTTCACGTAAAAAGATGTCAACTACATAAGAACCGTGTATGTTTCAAAACAATTGTTAAAAATCTTTTCGAGAAAAACGCAAAAAACTTAAAAATCGCAAGAATAAAGTGGCACTCCCGGTCATTCCATTTTAATTAAATTCTTGCTGTCTCATATACAGAAGATATAAAACATAAATATAGTTATTAATTTTCATATAATGATTACTTTTGAGATACGTTGTTCACAACTAATACTCCAAGTACTTCCGGTTATTCGATTTTCAAAAATGTATTAGAAAAACTCCTTGCTTAATATAAAACTAAATTAAGTAGCTAAGAAATATACTAAGTTTAAAAAAAATCGTTACAGCCAATTTCAAGAAAACATTAAAAATGAAGAATTCGGAAAATATCTAAAAGTGAAGGAAATAAAGTGGTACTACCGGTTATTCAATTTTAGCCAAATTTTTGATTTTGCAGAAAAAGGCGATTACGACACCAAATATAAATTTTCAATTAATTTGGACTATTAGTTACATAGTTATTGTATTCAGAGTTAACAGTGAAAGTACTTCCGGTTTCTCGATTTACAGAAAATTTTCTGATTAACCGTCTAGATTATATTATGAAAGCGTCTCAAATTCTTAAGAAATACAATAAATTTTAGAAAAATCATTAGAGCCGATTTCGAGAAATTCTCGAAAAACCAAAAATTCGGAAAATAAGGAGGTACTTTTTGATTTTTGATTTAGCACACTGAAGTGATTATAACCTAAAATATATATATTCATTTATCTGGGATTGTTAGTTTCATAATGACAAGAGTAAAGTGGCACTTCCGGTTTTCCGATTTTAGTGGATTTGTTGCAGTCGCGTGCAAAAATGGACAAAAACTCAATTATAAAATTTTGTTATTCTAGGACTTATGGTGTTTGAGTTATCGTGGTAACAGACACACACACACACACACACAAAAACGCACGCACGCACGCCCACAAGCACGCACATGCGCACGTGTACGCGCAAGCGCACGCGTACGCGCACGTGCACGCGCACGCGCACACGCACGCCCAGACGCACACGCACACGCACCCGTACACGCAGACGCACACGCATACGCACACGCACACACACACCCACATACACACACAGACGCACAGACGCACAGACGCACAGACGCACAGACGTACAGACGCACAGACGCACAGACGCACAGACGCACAGGCGCACAGGCGCACAGACACACAGACACACAGACACACAGACACACAGACACACAGACACACAGACACACAGACACAGACACACAGATACACAGACACATAGAGACACAGGCACACAGACACACAGACACACAGACACGCAGACACACAGACACACACACACGCACAGACCAATTTTCAAAAATATGAATTTCGTACTTAGGGTACCTGAAAACGGACATTTCCACTGAAATTTCGACATCGAATATTTTGGTCGAAAACAATACTTTCTCTTTTACCTATATTTCATATAGGGTAAGATAAAGTAAAAATAGTAAAGAGTATGATATATGAATTAATGAATCCTATCATTTTTAAAAAACATCTACTGGTAAATCAAATATGTAGAAGAGTCTATTTCCTTTCATTACTAGGTTTGGGTTAAATAATTTCTGTACTACTTGGTCCATTTTCACGTCTGATACATCTTCTAGAATATCGAATCTAAATGTTTGCCCTTTGTCGCCATAGAGTTTTGGGAATGTCCCGCGGATTTTGCCATCGTCTTCGTCTAGTTCATTAATAACGCTTATATATCTATATTCGACATTTTTGATTAAGAATTTAACGAGCATGTAATCACCATTGTTAAGTTGTCGCGCTGTAATAAATTTCGATCCAGCTTCGATCTCTGGTTCTGAATCAGTGCAAATATCTTTCACATTTAATTTAGTCTTGACTTTGTAACCGATTGTACCGATATTGAAGTGTTGAAAACAAAAGTTCTTCAGAAGCGGCTTAGATGTTTCATCACTAATATGACGGAACCTGGTTGCAAACCTAAAGTAGGATCACAGAAGTTTCCAGTCACTTGGTGAACTTTGGGTGTTCCTATAAATGGTTTTGTTTTAGCTGTATCTTGTTCGATTTTAACACTCACTTATTCGATATATTTATCTTGAACTATACTCAAAGTAATTGATTGATATATTTTTTTAATAGCCTCCACAAACTGCTGCAGATTTTCGATGTCACCTCCTACAGCAACAACGGCATCGGATTTTCTCTTACAAGTTCCTCCAATACTATCTGGTGCGCCTTTACCGTAGCCACTTTCTGTGTAGTTTCATGTAAACTTATGAACATTGGGAAGCTTTTCTGGTAATTTTATAGCCATGATTTAAAACAAAGTTTTATATCGATACTGTGTCACAGGGCCATCGCTCAAGAAATGCAGATTATTGATCTCAGATGGAAAGGCATCGAAAATTGTCTGTAGATGGGCCCAAATGGAAATTGGAGAATGTGAAACATTTCTAGAAACTGTGCAATAGGATTTGACTAAACCTTTCAATTACACTACAACAGTGTGAAGACTAATCTGCATGCGAGACCCATCAAAGTGAAAAGATTGTATTTCTTGACCGTATTTAGTGCAATAATTTTCTGAAAAATCCACATGAATTAGTGCTTCTTCTGTAGTCATGGTACTTTTCAATTTATTTATGGTACAAAACTGGTGGACGATGTTTGTTTCATGGCCCAAAAATATCTCAATATCTTCATGAAATTCTTTAATAAGGTGACACGGTCGTACAGTAAATGACTTCTTAATATATTTGGTTATTTGGCGAGCCTTTTTGGATTTAGGGTCTATAGATTCTTGTTTTTTAGCTATCCATTTCTTGTAGGTGATTGGTCGTCTATTGAGTTATTCGTGTGCAGGTGTTTTATTTACACACTTTTGACATTTTCTGTAACAGTTACAACATAGCCCTTGAAGCAACTTTTGATGGCTATAATAGCTCAAGATTATGGCACCATGCATGGCTGACAGTTTTAGATCAACGTTTGCAAGGGTAATGCACAAACATGTGTCACGTTCATGAATTTTTGGCATGATAATCTAATAAGAACGGAGTCTGCAAAAGGTTGGATAACTGAGCTTGAAACTGCTTTGATGTTTTTATTTCTTGTATAGGCCGATTAGCGAACCAAGCATTTATCGTTTTTGTTTTTGCAACTTCTTTCTAGTTTTAAATTCCCTTTTTCTTGCTCCCAGTCTGATGATGGAGTCATCTTCGTAGAATTTCACAACTGCAGTAATACACTCATCAGACAATTTGGTTTTTCTATACGGACCATAAGTTACTTTTGCTTTATTCACTCTTTTGTAGGTTATCATCCCTGTGTCTCTCATTCGCCATAACTTATATCTGTCAACCAATTTTCCCGATATCACTTTGGTCACAAGTCGTTTTTCTTTTATAATTTTCATTTGAGAAAAAGTATTTTGTAGTTGATCTTTTAAGACTTCGCCAAATAGTATTCTCTTAACCAAATCTTTTCTTGATTCTGGAGTATCTAGCATTTTTGTAATTTTATATTTGGAATCTCATTTTTAAGTATTTCATTTTCCTTCTTCTTTTCTAATCTTGATAGGCTTTTTTTATACTTTGCAAGTTTTTCCTTCAGTTCATCAATATTTTTGTCCTTCTTTTTCATTGCTTGAAGTCTTAACTTTTTGGCCTTATCGTTTTTCTTTTTACATGTTTCAGGAACAATATAAAGAGGAAGCTGGATATTAGATACAATATAATCTGGTGTATGTTTTCTCACAAATGAGTTAGCTATGTCTCTTGGTGTTTTTTTTTCTTATTGCGATACTTGCGGCAATGTTCTTTCCATTTATTTTTTGCTTCTTGGTGTTCTAGCGGAGTCAGGTCCTTAGCAAACTTTCTCCTTTTTCTTCAACTATTTTAAGCGTTCTTTCTCTCTCATATCTTCCCTTTTCCGCGGATCATTTCTATTCCGTTCATATCTCTTTCGCTCGGCTTCTCTTTTTCTTCGTAAAATCTCTTCCCTAGATAGCTTCTTCTTTCTCGGAGTCATGTTCAAAATATGTTATACACCTAAACCAAAATCAATTATTCACTATCGAAACAGTCCCCTGGAGGATGGAACAGTCCCCTAGCTACTCATTTAGCAGGAGACTTGCCAGAGGACTTTAGTTTGACTTAATGCTATAGTATCATAAGTATGGCATAAGTATTACGTTATTTTATTTTATACAAACATTATTTACCAAACCATTTAATACAAGACACCAAATAAATAAATATTTCATCTAATACAGAGAAAAATAACTCTCATCAGTAGACTGTCGATCTTCGGGTACCAACGCGGCCTCCTCGGTCTGACCTTCGATTAGCTCTGATCAAAATGGAGTCGGCGTGTTTTCGTCGGTAACCGAATAAACTTCGGATCAATTATGTTTCGTTGCACATATAAACACGACTGTTATTGATGTACATGACGTGTCGCGTAATTCTAAATCCAGTCAGGGTGACTGTCCATAAATTTTTGGGACAAACTTTATGTTAACATTTTAATATTAAAATTTAGTTAAATAAAATTTTAAATGAAATTGATAAATGATCATTTAATATTAATTAAATTGTAAAATAGTTTAATTAATTTAAAAAGTTAATATAATATATAATTCTTTCAATAATCGCGATTTTGCTTTGGTGACACCCAGGGGCTGTATTTTAGACGCCAAAATATATTGTAATTCGTGAAACTTTATTTTTATTAGATATTTTATAGTATGTCCTGCAAATTACGTAAATTCTGCAATGTTAAATGAAACGTAAATATGGAGCGATCTTTTTTATGTATAATATTGCGCTGAGACAGCGAGTTTCCCAGTTTGCTGGGAAACCAAACTGTATTTAGGTAATTTTCTAGTATTTTTAAAAATTGATCTACTAAAACATTGTGATATCTATACAGGGCGATTATACAAAATTTTGAGTTAAATTTTCGAAATCTAATATCAATAAATTTGAAATCACCCACTTTTATAATTTCAGTTGTTGCACATATGTTATTTTTAAGGGGTATTACCACACCGTCATTTGTATTAATTATTCCATTATTATAATATGTTTTATATTTATTTTAATTTTTATATTTATTTAATTCACATCTTTAGACCGCCCAACAAAAAAATAGAAAACGTAAATTGGCAAAGCATC
>JAHWXV010152333.1:0-26068 GCA_024586415.1 Phrixothrix hirtus
TAAAAATATGCTCATAAAATAATAATTTGTGAAAAATATGCATTTCATTATAAAATTTACAAAATATGCAAAAAATGCATATATTCCGCCCCCTAGTTATAAGATAGCTGTCAAAGTTTCAGCCAAATACGTTACGTCCTTTGTCTCTTATAGTTGTTAAAAATAAATGTGTTACGTTGTTTTGTGAATATGGACAAAAGAGAATTTCGTGCTATGATTAAACACTTCCATGTTGCCGGGAAAAGACCCAAAGAAATTGAAGAACAGTTAGATAATGTTCTTGGAAAATCTGCGCCATCATTTAAGACAGCTTGTTTAAGGGTGAATGAATTTAAACGTAGCCGTACGAGTACCTAAGATGAAACAAGGCCAGGGCGTCCGCATGGGGCTATCACTGACGAAATGATCACCAAAGTTCATGATTTTGTTTTAAATGATCGTTGATTAAAAGTTCGTGTGATAGCAGACGCTATGGGCATATCTAAAGAACGTGTTGGTCATATCCTACATTAACACTTGGATATGAGAAAGCTGTCAGAAATATGGGTACCGCGTCTGCTAACTATGAACCACGAATGCGCGTAACAACTTTTGAGTACTGTTTGACCAGCCGAATTTTTGCGTCGATTTATTACCGTTAATAAAACGTGGATATACCACTATACTTCAGAAACAAAAATTCAACTCAAATAATGGATAGAAGCCGGTTGCAGTGCACCGAAGGAAGCAAAAGTGGTTCCATCAGCTAACAAGATTATGGTCACCATATTTTGGGATGCTCGTGGTGTTAGCTTTATGTATTATCTGCAAAAGGGCAAAGTAATAAGAGGCGAGTACTACGCGTCGTTATTGGACCAGCTGATTGAAAAATTAAAGGAAAAACAACCGTATTTCGCAAGAAAGGCAGTGTTGTTGTATCATCACAATGCACAGGCTCATTCATCGAACATTGTCACCGCAAAATTAGTTGAATTACGATACAAAATACTTCGTCATGTACCTTACAGTCAAGATTTAGCTCCATCTGACTTTTTCTTGTTTCCAAATTTGAAAAAAATTGCTAGAGATTTTCAACTAACGAGGAAGTGATTGTAGAAACAAATTATTATTTTGGGGTGTTTGATTCATCCTATTGTAGTGAAGGCATTAACCGACATCATTGGAACAAGTGCATAAAGCTAAAAGGGGACAATATCGAAAAATAAATGTAAAAAACTTTGATAAAATACCTTGTTTTGTGCTACTTACCTTAGTTTTCAGACCACCCTCGTATATCTACTTATTTTCACCAATCATTATTTGTCTCATAAAGTCACCTACAACAATCTCATAGAAAAGTAAGCGGTAAAAAGATTTGGAAAGCATCCATCTAAAGCATATCTTATAATACTGTAAAACCTAATTCCTAATTAGCAGGCATCAGACAAACAATCATCCCTTAGTCGAGAATAATTAGGTTAGTAGATACTAGCAGCTTGGTAACAAACAAAACCACGGATTTTCCTGTAAATCAGAGGTTTTAATTTCGAAATTCAGGACAAAAACAACGGAACATCTACATTTAGGATAGAAAATGTGTCTACAAGTGTAAAACACGCTGTATAATTTAGCTGAAAAGCTTTTGGCGATGATCGGTAAATAGATTGGATGAAGTGCGGTGTAGAATAAGAATTTTTTAATTTCATAGTGATCTGTGACGTAGGGGCTGGATATGAATATTATAATGTTGTTCACCTTTTGTTGGATTCCAATTTGAACTCATGGTAACCGTTCATCCACGAAGGTCATGCAATTTTGTAGTTTGGTAATATTTAGATTACAACATTTAGTCGAGAACCTTGTAAAGGTTAATTGTTTAAAATTACTGTTCTTGAAATTGTAATAATAGTTGCAATACCACTTCATCGACAGTCGATATTTGAAATCATGGGTCGATTTGACCTTTTCCGCAGGGAGGCGTTCCAAATTATTAAGTTATTTAGCAAACTAATAATATTTCGGCTTCCAAATTATTTTATAAAGTTTCATCTTCTTCAATTTTAACCTTTTTATAAGAATTAACAGAATTACATGTTTATAAATTTAATTGCTTTAAAATTAATTCAGATTTATTATTGATTGTAAATTTAAACTGTAAGTGTTGCTTAAACCTAAGTCTTTGTTTGTTTTTAATTAATTATATTGCATTGAACATCTTACTGTTCAGTATTTCGATTTCTAGGTAATAATTCAAATTATTTACACGACTTCTGTTGTTTTATTAAGACAGAACGCCATTACACCATCTGTTTGCTTAATTCTTGGACGTCGTTGCTACTCCAGGTCTCATAAGCAACATTTTATTAAATTAATTCATGAAATTTTCTTACAGGAAACGGTTGGTTTTAAAATGAGCAGTACAAAGCTAATGTACGAAATAATATTACAGAAAGTAAGATCAAAACATAGTCATTTGTACAAAATTATATCACACAGGTGATGACCATCCTCTTGAACACAGGTTTCCAGTCTGTTCAGAAAATCATCCGCAACGCTGGTCAACATGCCTTGGTCGATTCAATGCACCTCTTCTGTAATTGCATCTTTCAAGTCCATTGGAGTACAGGCTTTATGAGCATAAACACGTTCTTTTAAATATCCCCACAGGAAATAGTCACAGCTGGACAAATCGGGCGACCTTGGCGGCCTCGGTACGTCACCAAAGCGCGAAATTAGCTTCCCAGGAAACATGATTCGCACAGCTGTCATTGATTTGCCGGCAGTGCGCGCTGTGGCACCGTCCTGTTGAAAATAAACATTCCTCCTGTTTGTTCCTTGCATTGAAGTTCTGGTCTGAGAAATGTATTCAACAGCGTTGTCAGTTCACTATAATCGTGATGTCATTTTCTTCGAAAAAATAAGACCCGATTACCCCAAAACGAGCAACCGCACATCAAACTGTAACCTTCCGGGAGTGGAGAGGTTTTTCATAAACGGTGCAGGGATTTTGCGAGGCCCAGTAACGAAAATTTTGCTTGTTTGCCAAGCCGTTTAGGTGAAAATAAGCTTCATCACGCATTAACAATATTGCATTTGAGTTATCACTGAACAACACTTACATACGCACTGCAAAGTCTTGTCGTTTCTCATAATCCGTCACTTTATAAGTTGCTGGACCACCTGAATTTTATAAGGATGAACCTTTATATCTAGTCGTAAAATCATCCTCACAAAATCACGGCTCATATTCATATCTTGTGCGTGTCCCCGCACTGATCGACTCGGACTCTCACTTTATCGATGTCTCCGGGCGTCCTCACAGTTCTTGCATGCATTGGTGGCTTCATTTTAATTATTTTTGCTGTTGTTCTGAACGCCTAACCCCACCTTAGTAACGTGTTTCGGCTTGGAATTGTTCCATTACGATCAATATTAAAGTGCCAACGAAAAATCCGCTGTGTTGTGATAACAGATTCATTAGTTTTAATAAACGTATCGCATGCAAATACACGATGCTTTGTCGTCCACTGCTCTATGGCGACTGAAAATGATAAGTCACACTCAAGTTATTGACCTAACCTCAAACTCCCCACTACATACAACAACAATGTACAAGCTGTTCCAAATACATCCGTTTCCTGCAAGTCACCGTGAATATATTAAATTTTTTAAATTGTTATTTATAATTACACTGCATGTTGAATATTCTTTCACAAATGCTATTTTAGTTGTTGACTTAACATATGTATTTGAAATATATGTATATTTTAGGTATTCACTTATGACTTATTATTTTTAGTTATAAACAAACTAAGAAGATCGTGAGTTAGCATATGTTATAAATCTTTCTTTATCATTATAATTGTTTTCAAAATAGCTTACTTATTTTACCACGGTACCCGGTAATAGCTTATGATTTGCTGTTCTTGCGAACCAAAGAGTTGTAAACGATTTCCTTTAATTCAGATAAACAGTACATGGTTACGCCACTGGAATTCGAATGCATTAAAATATTCTTCTCATTAATTAATTAATTATATACTTAAATGTCAGTTATTCGCTTCAAATCAGCCCGGTTTGATAGCATTTGCCTTAAAACAAAATATAGAAATTCCGTTAAATCTGGCAATGTACTTATTTCATGTCTTAATGTTAAAATTTACTGTCGTATGATTTTGTTTATTCAAAATAATCAATTAAGACTCTTATAATTAATTATTTCATTAGCAAGTCTAGGGAAGTTCAACTTAAGGTCGTCAATACTATATATTTCAACAAATCGGTAAAAATTATAATTAATAATTTCATGAATTAAACAAAACAGTTATATTTTAAAAAGTAAAGCCTAACAAGTAGTCCATTTATAACACGAAGACTACGATGGCAAGAAATTAATGGTTTGGGAAAATCAGACCTTACTTTAGAGTGAAATGGATAAATTATGTGCGATAGGCTCGTTCTGCAACGGTATCACTAACAGGAATGTTAATTAGAGAACTCCCGATAAGACCGCGCTAGGCAACGAACATCACTAACGCCTGATCGTTTTCTTTGACTTTTTAATATTCACTGGGGATCATGTAGTAAGTGTAAAATAACATAAAATCCGACAGTGGAATGTCCGTTCCGAATCTCGTAAAACTTGTGTGCCCATTTTAGTTGTTATAAGCAAAGAATCACCCTTGGGGATCGTAATTCCTCTTCACCGAGGTTGGTGAATAGTTTAGAAAGATGTTCTACGTGACCTACAATTCCGTATCTTTAAAACGGGGCTGCTAATTAAATAGACAAAATGGAACAGGAATTTGCCACCAATATGGTATTTAGCGCATTTTTGTATCATTACTGTTCGTTCTTTCAACACTTCTGAGCTCTACAGATTACTGCACCATTTTCATTATGATGGAGTGACATTGCCGCTGGTTACTTTAACGACCAAGTTCCTAATTATTAAATGTAACGTAGCTGTATGTTTAATTCTTTTAAGTTCAGCCCCATATGTTCGGTTTGTTTAAATAATTTGACTTTAGTCAATTGATATTGACATAATTATTGTTCTTTCAATTTGATGAACTACTTCAGCGTAAATGTGTTAGATCTAATTTTAACCAGGCCATTGTTCTTGCAAAATATATTATTTGGACATTCTGTAAGGTTCCTCGGAAATACCATAAAATAGCGAGAAAAACACGGTTTAAGAATCGACACAATTCTACGTACTTTCCTGTTAAAATTATAAATCCGAAGTGTAGTAATTAAGACATTTTAAATAGACAGATAAACTTTGAAAATGCAAAAAAGTGCTTGAGGATAATTATTAATTTAAGACGCGTATAAAATTAAATCTTAGTTCATTCATTTAATAAACATAGTATTATAAACGAACCAAGAAAACATGTAAATACTAGAATTAGTTAATCCAGATGTAGAAATTAAATCGTTCCAAACTAAAATATTAGTTTCAAATCAATTTCATGCATTCCTTTGTGTAAAATTTTTTAAATTGTCTGCTATCAAATTTAATAAAGCCAGCCTGATAGATAAGATAAATTAATTTCGTTAGACAAAGACGAAGTAATATGAATACCGCCGAATAAGGATGGCTAATTTTCAACGCTAAAAGGCATTCCGTCTTTGGCGCTCTTTCTGTGCGATACATGCCAAAGCAGCTCAATTCTAAAAGTTCATCACGTTCCGCTGCAGGCTGAACCAGGTTTACTGTTTTACTTGACTGAGTGCACGTTGACAAGCTCTAACGACGAAAGCGCCGCACTTTATACTGCGAATGTTTGAAAGCACCACTAATAGCGTGGCGGAATATCTGTCCTATTGTTACCACGGCAGCGAGGATACTGCACACTTGCGATCTATAGAAATATCGACGTTCAGCTTGCTAGATTACTGATGCCAGGGTAACGAGCTTTATTTTCCGCTGTCGCTGCGAAGGTAATGAGGATGTTGTGCGTCCTCAGTTTACCAAACCAACGTCGACCCTTGATAGATTTTTATCACCAGGGTAACGAGTTCTGCACGTCAGGTGCCGCAACTCACTGAGAGGCCAACGAGAGCCTACAATTGACTGTATAACGGGGGAGATGCATACCACGTATACAGTCGGTTCATAGTTCAGATCACCCAGAACTCACCGGACCTGAAGTCGAGTAAAGGGCCTGAACCGTAAATACTAATACTTGCCGTAATACGAGCAGGCCAATATCGCTCCACGAGAGGCGATACCAAATGTTAATGACAAAAAAAGGCATCTCGTAGCATTCAATAGTTACCGACATCTTTGCCTCGAAACAAAAACAACTTTAGTGACGCTTTGATAGATATTGCTTGCGCATAATGATGTAAACAATTTTCTTATTTGATTGTTCAAATAAATTTTCTCGTAAAAGGTTAATCTTATTGTTTGTATCGATAGACAAATTCGATATCTCGACATAATATATTAAAGGTTGCGACGATTCTGGAAATGCGAGTGGACGTCACTGCTATAGCCGATGTCACTGTCAGAGTGATCACCGCTCTGGGTTGTTGTATGAATAATAAATAGTAGGACCTCCTTGCAACGGTTCGTAACCATGCCGAAGGAACCTCCGATAGCCCAGCGTTCGCGGCGAAGTGAACCCTGGCAAAATATACAAATTATTTTCTTCTTACGAGCGCTAGCCAATCTAACGCCGTTTCTAGCCCGTAAACATATTAAGCTAAGCCAAACAGTCACAATTTGAACTCAGATCGTAAGTAGATTAATTAATCTTTTTAAACAGTTGTTAGGATTTAGCGACCTGATTGTTATACGACCTATCTTCCTCCGCGAATTTTAAAATTAGCACTTTTGAGCATAAAGATTCCGCAACTGACCATTAATCTCTTACCGTAGCATTTAGACATTGTTATTTTAATTATTTGTTTAGTTATGTTCCGTGGTGTGTTTATGACTGCATTTTTAATTGATTTACATAAATGAATTAGTTTTTCAAATTGTTTTATTAAAGTTACCGGCTATACGAGGTGGGAACAATAAGATATCTCCATTCTTAATTATTGCAAAGATTCAATTCATTTCAAGTAAATTGGATATGGCGGCATCAGTTTGTAAGTAATTGTAAATCATATACTCATATGCCAGGTGGATTCCAAAAGAATTCCATCACTATGTCAATATTTTTTTATATCCACATAACAAACATGCATGATTATTAAATATCATCATAATAAATATAAGGATTATTCATACACAGGAAAGGTCAAAATGATTACTGCTTGATAACTAATTTACTGAACGGTATCACATTTTTGGTATTAGGTTATTTAGCATCACAAGCTGTACCGCTTCTTGGAGAATTCTTCAAGTAAGACTTATATACAGGCTGTTTCATTTTTCCTAGCAACTGTGACTGGAATCAGTGGCGTGCATAATTTCTCGACTTTGTCTTACTCAGCACAGTGTTCAGACGCTATAGTATCATTGACCCATTCCCGACTTCGCCCCGCTAGCTTAGTAACGTAACGATAGACCCGTTCAAATTCAATTCAATCCAAATCAACATTTTTAACACTTTTTTGGTTAAATCCTTGTTTATAGGTATTCTCTGATTGAAGTCCGCTAAGAGGGGTCAAAGAATTGCCATGGGACACAAACATGGGTCTTAATTCCAATAAGGAGATAAGAAGAATAATTTATATGTGAACATTTTCATTTTATTATCATGTAAATACAACTCTTCTTCTAAAATAATCGTTCTAATTTTAATAATTTCATATACATTAGTGTCTGAATATCAAAATATAAAATTTTACATTATAACACTATTAACTTAGGTAAAGAGGCATATGTTGAGAAACCCTAAAACCATTTTGCCGAGAATTCTCGTTGTTAAAATGTTAATTGTCCACTGAATTTACTCGGGTTATTTCTGTAACAATTACAGTTAAAGCTGTAAGTTAAATTCCAATTCTGATTCAAGTTGCTTTGTTTTAATTCAAATAAATTTTAAGAATGTTGCTTAAATGCGCCTTCGTATAGAACTTCCTTGTTTATGAAAAAACAATATTTGGAGTTACTGTTATTTTATATCGGAGAATAATATATAAAATATTAGAAAATGACCTTCGGAAATGTGCTATGTTAAATTTTGACAGGTCAATATCCAACAGTTCCTTTTCCAATATTTACTCTACATAAATCTTGCTTTTGCTTAGGTAGATATTTTTGAAAAGTTGTTTTGTTTAGGAAAGTATACCTTAATGGTTGTTTTTAACTTTTCGAGGACATTTTGAAGGCGCCCTTGTTTGTTCAAATTTTAAATTTAAATTACAGATTTGGTTAATATAAGATAAAAAGGGAAACTATTTTATGTCCGAAATTTTCTTCGGTGCGAGGTAGCAGATATTTTAATGCCAAAAGATAATTCTAGTTTCATAATTTGAAAGGTGCACTATTGAAAATACAAACAGTCATGGTGATCAATTTGGGCAATATTTTATACCCATGTCCTTTATTTTAGAATTAAAGAATATCTAAAAGGCGATTTGTTTTCAGGTTTTATTGATTATTTGGCATTCTTTTGGTTAGCAAATATAGAATCACGTAAAAGATTAGCAAAGTTTCACGTTTATAATATGCCATCTTACATACAATATTTATCACGGCCATATAATAAAGTCTACAGGTAAATAGAGACCCAAAACTGACAATTTACTATCAGTTATTATTTTTTGAGGAACCATCATTCTGTTGTTCTGTTGTTTCTATGTAATAATATTTTTCCGTTAATGTGCGTTGAACTTTAACTCATTAAAATTTTTAAGAGTGTCACCTCATTATGGTTAATATGATAACTATCTTCCATCATTTTTGAATTTGAACTAACCCTAATTGTTAACGTTTTTAAAGTTGCTATATTTTCCTGCGCATACAATATTATCACACAATTTGTGAACTGATGAAATGTTTTTAGAAACACCATGATGAATTTTGTGTACGATTAGGCTGTAGCAGTCTTATTCCGAAATTTACCACTGTTAACTTTTGTTAATAATTACTTAAATTATTGTATTCACGTATTCCCAATCTAAATTCTAACATTTGGATTGTATTACATAGGATTTTCGACTATATTAATTGTTATAAATAATTCCAATCCTCATGGCTATTAAATCATACTGCAGCTTTCCCAAAAAGTTGTGCATTAGGTCATTTTGAAATGTTTAGATATCAGTAGAATACGATTTAAGAATTATCCTTGTTATAAACTTTATGACTTTCATAGACTGTATATTTTATTGTGTTACCTTGGACATATCAGTTTATCCAGTGATATTCACCTGGTTGATCTCCACTGATTATGATGTTTCGCTAACTTGGAAATAGTTAACATCTTGTATAAACTTTAGGTATAATCTTTCTTGAAGTAAACCCAAGATTATTCAGTTAACAAATAGAAATACCTGTAACTCTGTCTGCTCAGTTAGTTATAAAGCAATCAAGGTAAATATTGTAAAATTAGTTATCAATTTAAATTTTAATAGATCTTTATAGACTTGTCATTTTCCTGCGTACTTATTCCGTATATTCCAAAATTACAAATTTACGTATATCTAAATAGACAACCGCTCAACGTTACAACTATTTCTTTCCTAAACAGATATAGTATCAGCATTCGTCATCTCTGCAAATGTAAAGTTCCTGAAAGTAAGTCCAATGAACTAGAACTTCTTCTAAATGACGTGGTACCCTATTTTATAATTCGCCACGATACTGCAGCCAACGGTTTTTGCCTACCATTCGCTACCCGACTCGACTTTTGCAATTTTTGTAAGCTGCCGTGTAAAGAATGACGCGTGCATTACTTAACTTTCTCCCTCGCTATTGCTGATACGAAATCACGAGCTTACGTCATAACATACACAGTTATAATGGGTGTATCGTAGGATACAAGGTTATTTCGACAAACATAAACAGTAATGCCGGTTTTCTTACAGTATGATAAGGTTGTGTAATTAGTAGAACCTACAATTATTGATTGAATAATTTGCTTGCCTATGTGGCTTATTATTTTTAGTTTGACAACAATTTTATAGATAATGTTCATGCGTGAATTTAAAAAAGGGCGTAGATTTTAGAGGAATTTTACGTATACCTTTTGTACAGGTCAAGTTAGTAGTTAAGAATTCTTTTTTCAGTGCTGAAGTCGTCAGTTTGTCAGCAAATTATTGTCCGAGCTAGCATTATCTCCGTTATTTTTATGAAAATTTTGTAGGTAGTGTTGCTGACTTAACTAAAAAGGATTCGCAAATATAGTTACGGGTCAATTTAGTTATATGGTTTGTACAGTATTTAATAATTTAGTACCAATTTATTAATGTACTCGCTTTGTTGGATTATTTGTATTTGCTTATTTGGCCGGCTTTATAGTGCAAGAATACGCGGATATGAACTTACTATATGCAGAAAGAAGAAGTACCGCACGACAAGCAACACGGTTGTATGTGAATTATGCGAGTATGTCGCACTGTCATATCATAGTAGTGTAGTTCAAAGACCACGAAGATTAAGGGATCGTCAGTACTCCAAATATGAACACATTGAAGGAGATGGATACGAAATCTTACAGCTAGTAGATGAGCTCCAAATCAGTAGACAAAAGCTACCCGACTTACCCACGCAATTCTTTATCAGATTTTGCGCAATAGTTCTTTTTATTCATATTATCATCAACCGGTTTAGGATTTAGAACCTAAAGGTCACTTTTTACTGCAATACAACCCGCCGCTTTAGAAGTGAAATAGTGTTACTCGCAGAAGAGTGAATATTTGTAAGAAAAGACGTTGTTGGCTAACAAAAATTCCCATCCCGACTGAGCAGCATTTCTCTTGGAACGCTAGGGTGGCGCGACGAAATATGTCTGGAATTCCAAGAATAAATACGCTTATTGATTAAGAGGTGTCTTCATGATGGGTACCTCCTCATTCCACCCTCCTTGCACGGACCCTGGACCCTGGACTAGGAATATATTAAGGAATACTTAATGCAGAGCATCCGTGATGGGGGCTGATGTAGGAAATTGATTTGTGACATTTTATGCATTCAATAAAGAGGAGGTGATGCAAAACATTTGCTGTAATGTACATGAATTTCCTACTTATTTGGTAATTTTTCGTCATTTTAACATTTAAATCTTCAAATTGACCTTGGATACACAAAATCAAGATTGAAAAAATTATTATATTAGATTTCATTTGTTGTTTTTGTTAAGTTTTTACATATACTGCTCTAATTATTATGCAAGCGTTTTAAGATCGAAGATTTAAATAAAATTGTCAATTTTATTACATCAGATCGAATACGGGCGTCGGCAGTTTAAACAACGTGTACATTAAATACACTAGTAAATCTACAGTAGATGAGATACGACAGTTCGAAATCAAAATACCATGTTATTATAAAGGGACCTAAAAGTTACCAGCAAGGTCATTCCAGATTTTGGGGCCACAAGATCCCGCGCTAACTTTAGATCAATTCAAGGTCAATGCCCTGTTGCTGGATCAGCTTCAGGGTGTCAGTAGCATCTTAAGACGTAGTCGGGGTATCTTAACTCGTTAGTCGGGCATCTTAAGACGTAGTAGGGGCATCTTAAGACGATAGTTGGACATGTTAAGACGTTAGCCGGGCATCTTAGGACAGTTGGAAATAAAGCCAGCTTCGGGGTGTTGACCTCTAACATTGTTACCAACCTCGAAGGTGTATCTGAATTTCCCGCGCAGTCATCTTACAATCCCCCCCGCCCTCTGCTTTAATAGATAGGGAGAGATAGACAAACAGACGGAGAGAGAGAGGCGGCCATCTTAGGTGATGATGCGCTAGCGACGTCACAATTCTTTAATTTCCAAAGATTCGAACTGCTAGCCATTTGATTGGCACGAGAGCCTGAAAACGGTATACACAGTACACCACGAAGCATGCTGATAATTCGTATGTTAGAAATTGTATTTATTATAGGACTCTGGACACTCCATGTATTTAAATGGAAACTATATAGTCAAACACGGACTAGGAGTGCATCTCTGGATACTTAAGTCTATAGTGGACAATATTACATATGTTTCATATGGAGATTTTTCTAATCATGTATCACTGAGTCAGATATGGACAAATTAAACAACAATATTTTAAATTGACAAAATTTATTTATTGGTTATTAAATTACAAGAGACTTATTAATTTTACAATAGTTTCCCTCTACAATTCAGCTTTTTGTTAAGTCCTAGTTGCTTCAGCTGTTTAATTAATCCCTGCTGCTTTCCTTTGTACATTCTTCTAATTGAGATGTCCTTTTCAGCTGTTCAAAGCTGTTCAAAAAGCTGTTCAAAGCTGTTACGAAGCTGTTCAAAGCTGTTTGGAAGCTGTTTTCATTAACTGTTATCAAGAGCTAAGCAGTAAATACTATAGCTTGGGTAGATTTGAATTATTTGGACAAGTTCCCACCCACGTGGACTGCGTTTTATGCGCTATTTTGTTTCCTACATCTTGATTCAATTATTTAGATACTAATCACGTGATGTCATAATTGGAGATGGTGCGGAACTACGCATGCTTTGCTTTTAAGGCACCACGTGACAACATAAAATAACCATGTCTACAGATACTTAATTAGTCTGTTCTAAACATTTGAATCACGTTGTGATAAAACTAACTATCAAAAATGGCTTTAGTATCCAAAACAGATTTTTATATATTGTTGAATGTCAGTGAAGTAAAAGCTTAGTCTCCGAGTATAGTTGCAGAGGATTACGAAGAATCCAGTAAATGAAGAAGATTTTTGTTTAATGATTAGCTTACCAGATATTAAATGGTATTCGCTGTGTCGATGTCACCTTGTTGCCGACGATGAAAGTACAGCACATGAAGATATTCATGCTTTAGTTCATTTCTCCAATGAAAATTTTGCATAAGCTTTAAGTAAACGACTACAACGTTTAGGAAAGATATTACATTCAAAAACAACATTTAAAAAAGTATTATGTTTCGATCACGCAATCGGTGTGTTATAATACATTGTATGTAAAGTTGGTCAAAAACCTTTAAGGTGTGATTTAGATGTCTACAAGGAACCCCTCATGTTCTTTATTCAAAAAATGTTTTTAAGGAAGAATGGTTACATGCAAGAGGAAGAATGTGTGCTAATGTGCGAGACGAAATATCGGGAGTTGCTTCAATAGGTGTTTCGGATATTTCACAATATTTTACAAACTTCATGATATAATGACTTATTATTGTGACCGAGAGTATGAAGGAATTAAAACGGGGAAACTGGTTAACGAAAAAAGACGGAAGTTCTACAAAACCGAAAAGGGCATTTGAATTTAAAAAATGTATAAGAAAAGCAGGTTGAGAAGTAGCGATTAATTAAACAGCTAATGGAACTAGGACTTAACAAAAAAGCTAAATTACAGAGGGAAACTATTGTAAAATTAATAAGTCTTTTGTAATTGAACAACCAATAAATAAATTTTGTCAATTTAAAATATTGTTGTTTAATTTGTCGATATCTGACTTCCTGATACATTATTAAAAAAATCTCCATATAAAACATATGTAATATTGTCCACTATAGACTTAACTCTCCATGGATATACTCCTGACTTTGACTGTAAAATTTCCATTTAAATACATGGAGTGTCCAGGGTCATATAATAAATACAAGTTCTAACATATGAATTATCAGCATGCTTCGTGGTGTACTGTGGATTTCCGTTTGCAGGCTCTCGTGCCAATCTGATAGCTAGTAGTTTGAATCTTCGGAAATTAAAAAAAATGTGACAACAAATGTGTATTATAATAAATAGAAGTATTAACATTTGAATTATCAGCATGCTCCGTGGTGTAGTGTGAATTTCCGTTTACAGGCTCTCGTACCAATCCGATGGTTAGCAGTTCGAATTTTTGGAAATTAAAATAATGTGACGTCGGTAGCGCATCATCACCCAAGATGGCCGTCTCTCTCTCAGTCTGCTTGTCCCTCTCTCTCTCTAACTATTCAAGAAGATGGCCAATTCAAGATGGCGTCGGAAATGCGAAGATGACTGCGCGGGAAATTCAAATATGTCTAGAAGCTTCGAAGTTGGCAGCGCTGTTCAAGGTCAACACCCCAAGGTTGGCTTTATTTCCAACCATCCTAAGATGCCCGGCTAACGTCGTTAGATGTCCGAATAACGTCTGAAGATGCCCCGACTACGTCTTAAGATGCTGCTGACCACCTGAAGCTGACCTAGCAACAGGGCGTTGACCTTGAATTGATCTGAAATTGGCGCGGGAGCGTATGACCTCAAAATGTGGAATTACCTTGATTGATAACTCGTTTAGGCGCCTTTATAATAAGATAGGCTTTTGATTTAGGACTATCATACCTCATCTACTCACCTCCATTTAAAGATACTTGATTTAAGCAACGGTAAACAGATTTTTATATGCATTGATTTATTATTAAACGTGCTATCTTACTAAGGTTTTTGCTAAGTACAGCTTTAAAATATGACAGATTGTTACATCCTTTCCTAAAAACGTTAGTTACACTTTTAGAAAATTTTAAGTTTGTTTGATTAAACAATTTTATTAAGACTGTATGTTCCTTTTCACATTGGAAATATGTTTACATGGCGGCAACACTTTTGTGCTCTAAGCATGTAAATTGAACTGCACTGAATATGGGGCTTAGGTGACTACTTAAGTGAAATGGCCTCTACACACTGAGATACTTTGCTGTAATACTTCACACGAGGCGCTGTTTCTGAAAATGGCAGTATCGTAGCATCGAAATAAATAGAAGTTGTACAGTTAAGAGTTATATATTTACCTGATTAATTTTTTCTAAATATAAACTGCACAGTGTGATACTTGAAATATAATTTTATTCATTTTTACAAAATTTAGTTAAGGATTAAGAATATCAGATTTAGAATCTAAGATCATCTACATTGAAAATTATTACATCCTACTTTATAAAGCGAAATCGTATCAATAAATTTTTAGGACAGGAAAAATTCAAAGAAATTTCTGTTTATATAATTAGTTTGAATAAATATGTATAGCTCCCATATTACGCATTCCTACATAAACAAATTTGGATTTCTCGATTTGGTAAATTAAGACATACTAACGTAGTTATTGGCAAAGGTTCGAACCGGACTTATACGTGACTTGATTGAATTGGGTTCTTAACTAATAAAGCGGTTGTTAGTACAAGTGTGTACAAATAGAGCAAAATTTATTTTCAATGCGATTAAACTAGTCTTCCAATTTAAATTTTATACTAAGAAGGTTTATATTGAGTGGGATATCCGAATAATGAAATCCGCTCGTTAAAAGTCCCTAATTCTATTGTGTGAAATATCAGGTGGAAAGTTTCTTTTTTCATTGAATACAAGCAAAATTCGTGGTGAATGTCAAATTTGTATAAAAAGAAATTGTCTATTAGACGTTTCCTATTTAAAACAAATTGTGAGGATAGTTAGATTTATAACGTATACTTTCAAGTCACGTTTAATAATCCAGTTGAAATAATTCAATTTTTAAACCGTTGCATATTTTTTTCGTTAAATAATCGAGAATTGAAGACTTGTCATTAATTTTAATTTAATCCACTGATTAATAATTGTGTTATCTAAAATAAATGGCCTGAATCGGTTTCAAATAGGTATATTTTCGGATGTGCGATTTACGTTCCTCTGAAGAGTTCAAAGGTGAAAATTCATAAATTTTATTCAGAAAAGTATTCCTTATATACATACATATCGTAAACGTTTATTTCTTTTTAAATATGATTCGTTATTTCGGCTATGTCAGAGGCCCGGGTATCACTGGTTTAGAATTCATTTTCAATAAGTCTCAATCAGATAAGGCATTTTTATAATACTGTTATTTTAAATATTAGTATTGCTATATTTTAACACGTTTCCTGGTAATAGACATTTATAAACAATTTAATCTCGTCGATTGCGATAGAGCAATGATTGATTGTTTCGTTCTATTAAAATTCCCCACAACTGACCTCATATTATTTTACTATATGAATGTTTATATTCCTTCAGCTTTACTATCAAAGTTTTAGGACAATTAGTTGACCTGGTAAATGAAAAATTAAATACTCTAGTAATTTGTTAGTATATGTCGGCTGATATTACAACAGTGACATGGACGATAAGTAATTTAAAGAAAATTGATTACCAATTTGTCTAAGCAACATATAATATCGATTTTATCCAATACAGGTCAATTTACCAAAACTATTCGAACCGGAATTATGAAATATTGACACATTTAGTATTGCAGTTTCTCAGCGGCCCGCTCTAATTAGTCTATTATCAGATTAACGATTAATTTTGACACATTAGCTTATTTACTCCCCTGTATTTGTATATCGATCTAACTACCCCGTCTCTGCTTAACTGAGCCATGGCCCTTTTCTTCGACCAATCTAATGACAAAGCTTAAACAGGAAATTTATGAGTAATAAAACGTTTTAAGTCAACTTTTAAGTGAATAAATCTAGCACTGGGGTTGTTCTTAAAGTAAAACTCCTATTTATGAGGTAGGTTTCGAAATTATCCATTTTCAACCAAGATTTAGGTGTTTGATAAAGATAAATTCTATAAAGTTTGGCTGATAAGACGTAATGGGAATATCAGTAACAATATCAACGCTGTCATCACATTTTAGTTTCTTCTTTTTGATTCCATGACAAAATGGCGCCAACAAAAGCGTCCTCGACAAAACGGCCGGGACAAAACAGCCCGAACAAAGACGGCCCCGCGACAAAACGCCGCTGAGACATAACTACGCCCTTAAAACAACGCCGCGACAAAATGGCGCCAACGAAAACGGCCTCGGAACAAAACGGCATTGCGACATAACAACGCCGCTAAAACGACGTCCTTCCATGGGCTGTTTATTATATAATTAAGCGTACAATGAAATAAAATGCAAGTTGTTGAGTGCATTGCTTTTATTTCTTTCTTCCTATATCTCAAAATTAGGGTTTAAATAAATTTTTCGGGTTTTTTTTTACTTTAACATTGCTAATGTTCCCTGAAAAATGCATACATTATCTTACAATATTAGAGCATTATTTAATTACCTATGATTATGACGGACCGTTGTCCGCGATTCTATACAACATAATTACCCTGAATTAACATTTAAAATGTGTCATCAATATAAATTGATATGTCGAATGAGTTCCTAATGAGTGGATATTCATTATAACTCATTGAGTCAATAGTACTTTCAAAATTGAGCATGCCCATGGCCATTACATAAACATCAAAGGATTTTAGCTAATGAGTAACCTATTTCCAAGTTTCCGTAATGAGACGTAGAGTATATATAAGCGTGAAACTAAAACACCTTTTAGTTTCGTTCTCGTAATCGAGTGAAGAACAGTGCTTGTTTAAAGTGTCCCCAAAAATCAAGATACTAGAATTCATCGACAGTCAGAAAGATTCAAAATTGCTTCTCGAAAAGGGCTTTTTGTACACGAAGGAAAAGGGTGTTAGTTTTATACTACTTTGTAAGTTTTGCCCTTTTTATAACTTTTTTCGGGTTATATTTGCAATTTTTAAATTAATTTGTTATCGGTTTATGTATTAGTTTGGAGCCGGTAATAAAATTATCTGGCGGTGTTTAAAACATCACAGTACAAAATGCAAAAGAAGGTGTTGGACAAAAGGCGATAATGTTATTTGGGAATCAAATAACCATAGCCATCCTCCTAATAAGCATGAGAATGAAGCAATTAAGAAAGTTTGTGAAATCAAAGATCGGGCAATGACACATTTTCAAACTCCGGCCGAAGTTCTTGGCAAAACACTGTAAAATATTTCATCAGCAGTTACCTACAAATTGCCTCCAATAAATGCCTTGAAAGAAGCGGTACAAAGAAATAGGGTTGCTGCTGGTAGGGCGCTTCCATGTCTGACTTCAAGACAGGAGTTACAAATATTGGGTGACTACCGGAAAATATATATAAAAACGAAGATTTTCTACTCTTCGATAGCGGATTAGAAGACCACAAAAGGATTTTGATCCTTTCATCGCAAATAATTTGAGAATAATAGCCAAATGTGACCACAGGTATGTCGACAGCACATTTAAGACTACGCCCTCGCTTTTTTTTATCAAGTTTACACCATACACAGATTTAAAGACAACAATGTCTTGCCAACCGTGTATGCTCTATTTCCAAACAAAACAAAAGCAACATACAGAAGACTACTTAGCGAAGTGGAAAACCCCCAGGACAATTTCTTTTCACGCACAGTAATGCCAGATTTCAAAACAGCAGCTTACTGTGCATTCAAGGATGATTTTACTGAAATTGAGATAAGAGTTTGCTTTTTCTACTTTTCCCAGAGTATATATAGAAAAATTCAAAAGTGCCCCGAAATTTTACGATTGTATACAGACATGCCTCATTTTGCATTGACGTAAGGCAGCTTGCGGCAGTTGCATTTCTGCCTATCGATGAAGTTGTGAAAAGTTTCGGGGCGCTCGAAGAGTCTAAATTTTATAACCAAAATGATAATATTTTGCTATCTCTGTTAAACTACTTCGAGGAAACCTGGGTAGACAGATATGATTGTTGTCGGGGAAGATTGGAACCACACTTCCCTATGTCCCTTTAAAATTGCTACGATGGGTGTTTAGACCACCTACCTAAGACAAATAACGCAGTAGAAGGTTGGCACAGGAAGTTTGCATCCCAAATATCTGTGTGTCATTAATTTGTATGGAAATTTATTGAACCCTGAAAAAGGATCAATTTCTAAACGAAAAACCTCGTTGAAGAAAGCGCCGCAGGTCACCAACCACCCACAAAACAGTGATATACAAACAGGAGCAAACATAAAGAAAATTGTTGACGAATACGGTGAACGACGTGTACTAGACTATTTATGGGGAATTTCCCACAATTTTGAATTATATGTGCACCATTAGACATTTAACTAACCTAACCTAACTAATTAAAAAATGTAACAAAATACCCAAAATAAAATTACAAAAATATAAAAATTTAAAAAAGAGCAAAATATTAAAACAAAAAAAGGGGAATGCCAAGAGGTCACCTCCACGTGGTGTTCCCTGGAAACATCTTTGCTGGCCAAACACCTCTATACATACAAGTTAATTTTTTTCCTTATTTGACATCGGCTTCTGAGACCATTAGCCTACAGCTATGGTTACAGCAAAAAGTGTTTTTCTCAGTGTTTATTTGTAGAAAAGTGCCCGTGATTTTATAAATAACCCTTGCAAGCACGTCGCTTTAGCGGCGCTGTTATGTCGCAGCGCCGTTTTGTCGAGGGGCCGTTTTTCTTGGCGCTATTTTGTCGCGGTACCGTTCTATCGCCGGGCCGTCTTTGTCCAGGCTGTTTTGTCGGTGTCGTTTTTGTTCGCGCCGTTTTGCCGTGACACATTACCTTTTTCACGTGTTTAATACATTTTTCCAATTTTTTGAAGTAATATTGTTGAGTGCATTTTGTACAAATTGTTTAAACCACTTAATTTATACGTGGTGCTCTTTCTGGCAGCTTTTCCTTTTATTCGAGTAGGTACTAATTCTATGGGATTTAACTTGAAATGATACCGTGGAAATCGAAATACTGTCACATGCCGTTGATTTGCTATTTCATCGAATACATACTTTATCAATGCAGGCTTATGTTGTTTTACAAGTTGCCACAATTGCATCTTTAATAGTTTTTCTTGTAAAGGGACATTATTTTTAATTAGACAAGGTCGAATACCTTCGTTGCTCCAAGCAGTTGTGGTAATAGTCCTGTTTATCGCGAACGATATTTAAAATTAACCATAACAATAACGGTACCTTCTTGGATAAAATCTAGCAACTGGTCAAGATATTTTTCAACCATCTCGGCATTCATGCGCCAATGATGATCTCCTATTTTCTTATATTCAAATGTAATTTAACCTTCTCCCACAAAACCATCTAAACTTCCTTCGAACTCGTGTTTTTTTACCTGTTGACCAGCCTTCTAAAACGGCATTACAACTACTCGTAATGTTTTTGTCTTGCCACACTTTTGAAATGATGAATAATTCATTCACCCACGCCTTATACAGATAGTAGATATGCTTTTATTCTGCTCAAAATTATTTTATGGTTTCAAGATATAACATTCTCCAGGAAAAAATCAGCATTCTGACTATTAATATAGATTTTAGATAAATACTTTTGCCATAAAAACATTACTTTGTGCAATATTCACCACAGCCGGGTTTCACTGACATTGGATAACTTTTGGTCTTTCTACAGAACAGCGCGTATTTTCTTTACTGTGGTAGTTCATTGGCAAAAAAATTAACTTTCCTTCGAATTATAGTTTTGGTTTCCTCATTAATTTCTTTTGGTGGTGTTCCTGAATTTGCTGCGGGATCCTTAACTGCTCCATTTTTACTTTCCTTTTTTAGTTTATAGATTGACATCTTGGAAATCCGTTCATTCCTTGTACACCTCCTCGGTAGTGATCAAAATTTGCTCACATTTCTGGAATGATATATTCAATCTATGCAAAATTTTGAGAACGGCAACATTTTTCATTTGTGTAATAGATTTTCCAAGTAGTGCATTTGAAGACAATTGTTTATTTGAACTTTCTAACTTATAATTAGCCCAAGAATTATCTTACAAATTTTTAATTGATTGTTCATTAAAATTTATTCTTAAATTTCTTGGTACAATTTACCAAAATCTGTTAATACAAGGAAATTTGTATTTGGAATTATCGCGAGAACGGTACATTTTAGGAGAAAAATACGGAAATAAGTTTTTGCCCTAAATTAAATAAGAAAATAGGGAATATTACTAGTTTTCGTTAAACATATAGTGGCGTAGAGACTTTAACCAGGGAGAAAGCAACTGGTTTTCGTTTTTCATCAATTATCATTTTATCAAATTTATAATAACATGATATAGCTTTGGGCTAAAATTAATAAAGAATTATAACACATAACAAAATATAATTGAATAGCTATTTTTTTCTATAAACTTTAACGCCTTGTATCTCGCAAAGGGTGTATTTTAAGATACTTTTTCAGGTTTTGTTGGCGTCCTGCGCCATTATTTAAATTTACCGCTGTACGTTTACGGTAAATGCGTGGTTGTTAGGACTACGAAAATAAATAGAATCGGTCGAAACAAACATGAGATATGAGTTTTTTTATTCTCCGTGGTGATTAGAAAGTCATTAATGAAATAAGGGACAGTTGGAAGCGATTTCCACTTTTACGGATTACGAATGTGTATAAGTTGTAATAACTCGTCGTGAGACCTCGATGTGGCAGTAAAACACGCGTAGGTCGTACGTGATAGAATCGGTTGTGTGTGAGTGATTTTCCTTGAAGTTTCCGGGATGAGTGTAAGGTTTCCGCATGAGTAATTGTGGCGGAATCCCAGTCCTGAGAAATCAAATAGTGGATTTCTAGGGAAATATCTGCCTTTTTCCACCGATTCTCAGCTTCATCAGACGTGTGCGTCCTTGGGCGAGTGCAGGAACGTGTAAGAGTCAGGACTGACGATTTTGGTGTTTTGGGTGAGCGAGTAGCCCTGTGACGTGTCGACAAAGACAAATGTACTTATTATTACATTCTTTGCTTCAAAATTATTTGCTTATAAGGGCGTATGTGATTTGTCAACATGTATCAGCGGGAACCCGGTGTAATTTATAGGGCTCTGCTTAAAACATCCATATTTTGAGGGGAGCCTGTTAGTACATAATTCCTGTCCGAATTATGGACGCATATCTGTATTTACTGTGATTAGTAGATTTAGACAATAATTTTAGTTTATAGTAGATTGATTAGTTTTCCCCGAAACTCTTGAATTAGGCTGCATTCAAGAGCTGGAGAAGTTTACTAGTAACACTGTGTGTCCTGTTATTGTTGTTGTGTATGCTATATAAGCCATTTCTTTAGCCATAGATAAATAATTATTCCCCAATTAGACTTTCATTTAGACTTAGAATAAGTTAACTGTGATTATTTTGTATTTCAGGGGATATGTTTTAGTCAAGGTAAGCTCCTCTAGCCACGGCTTTAATTAATATTAATATTTGGGGCTCAGGTAAGAGGTAAATCCGGAACAACGCAGTTATAGGTCACAGAAGTGTTTTCCTTGTTCCGAAGGGACAGTTCGATTCAGTATACGGCCGACAAGGAACAGTGGCGCCCCCCTAAACTTCAAACCTTTGTACGTATTTCCATCGCTTTCCTTAAAGTGTGGACATGCTGTTGAAATCTGTTGCGTATCCCCCTTCTCCGAGAAGGTAGCGGGACACTAGCATCGTCGTCGGGTGTAATGCCAGCCGTGCTCGTGACAACTTATTCATATGAATTTTTTTATTTATAATTAAGCCAGGAATTATCTATGAAATGTTTATATCTACTGTTAAGCGGTCATTTTTATGCTCATTATTATGTAGCCGCATTTAAATTTTATGCGCTTCTAATGATTATCATTTTTAATGGGTACCCAAATTATCACTTCTGTTGAAGTTGTTGCACTATTTGCAAGGTTTATTTCACAGACTTCTAAAATGAATTATGGAAGATTTATGCATAAAACAATTTTTAATAAATTAATAACAAGTAATGGCAAATAAAGTAACTCTACTAAAATTTCCGTGATTTTTAAATTTGAGTTGGCATTAAACTCAATTATTATCCCGATAAATTCATAATAAATTTTATAACTGCTTTAAATAAAAAAAGATCGTAAAATTCTTGAATCAGCTGAGGGTTTTACATAGTTTATATACTTTATCGACTGCAATAATTTCATATAATTGTCATGTAAATACTTACTAACTTTATACGAGGTATATTGAAAAATTTGCTCTAAAACCTGATGTAGCTAACCGAAATAGTTTCCTGGCAATTTTTAAATGCAACAGCGGAAATTACGCATTTGTACAGCTGAATAATAAATATAAGTGCGCTAACTTCTCTAGTTATTTTAAAAATATCTTATAACAATTGGTAATTAAATTCATGCAAATTGATGACAGAAACTGCTTATTAATGAAGATTATATTAATAAAGTTCGAAATATACTTACCAGTAATATGTGAGCTTATGTGAATACTAGAGTAATTCTGGAAAGTAATTTATATATTAATAACAAATAATATAATGGTACAACAAAGGTTAAATGCAATAATAGATGTTGAATTAGTAGTATCTAAGTATCTTAATTATTTAATTGTCTTAAACTCGTTTCGCTAAAAATCATTTGTTTTGCTTAATTCTATATAAATCACGTTTTGCTAACAACTTTTCGTTTATTGTTCAAAATTCTTAATTCAATAAACCTAAAATTAAATTAATTTAAAGTTAAAATGATTTTAACATGAAGTACACAAACTAAATCTAAAAGGCATGATTCATTTGCGTTTCTCAAGATATTTATAATAAATAACCCTATTCATAGCAACATGCAATAGCTAATTAGATCCAAAACCAATATATTTAAACCCTGACACTTCCTGTGTAGAAGAAAAAGGATAACGTTTCTAAAAATTGAAACTTACTGAGATTCATAGAAATAACAGCAGAAATTACAAGGAAAAAGTTCAAAATACGTAAAGACGATTGATCAACTTCAGAGGGGGCAGTAGAAATTCCTACTACATGAAAAGTTGATAAAAAGGCCTGCAGAACTAAAAACGGAGCCTGTTCCTGAAAATTAGTCAAACGCTTAATTGCCTCAAGTCATTTTAGTTAAGTGACCAAGTGAAAAGTGTTAAGTGATCCAGCATCTCTAATTCAACAACATTAATGGTAATATTTGACTATAAAGTTCAGTCTACTAACGAAAATAGTAATAAATACGTATTACGAATTATAACAAAAGATTCGTAGCTTTTGAGTTCACAAGTTGATCTAAAATCGTTGAAAGTACCAATTTAATAAGTAATTATCCGAGGAAGATTTAATTCCAAATAAGAATTGTACAAAATCTCTAAGAAAATAATACTACGATCAAGATAAATGTTAAAAAGGAAAGATTTTTAATGCCTTTTATTTAGACACAATTTTAATCTCATTAGAATAGTAATTACACGCGACCTTGATTAAACGTGATGTGCTTAATTTGCAAGATATTATGAATAAAGTTTCCTGAATAGGAATTCCTTTGTTTATATACGTAAAAATAGTTAAACTTGACCTACGTTTGGGCAGTCATTAGTAAATAAATATAGGCAAGGAATTTATGTTACAATTTCAGATAAGTGTCTAATTAACGTATTATTAGTAATTTGATTTATACATTTTATATTTTTGAAATTTAATTATGTGTATATGAATTGTTTTTATTTGAATGCTTATTTTGCAATATAAGTATTAAACCAAGCTTGATTTTGGTTATTAAATATGGCGCTAAGATAATTTGACTCACGACAAATTTAACTGATAAAATAGAGGTTACGATATAATAATAGGTAAGCAGTTGTTTTTATTTGGGTGAAATTGATAAAGGCGCAAAGCTCGTGCCAACAATAAATAAATTATTAATTTAACAACCCTGAACTAGGCAAGTAACGAACATTATATTTGAACTGACATATTTCGAGTTCTATAAGAATCGCACGCAGATCTTTTTATCGAGTTGTTTCAGATGTCTCGCAAACATCTCGCTAAGAATCTTTTAACCACTGAGAAACTACTTCACAAATATCATGCAATAACATCTTATGTTGTAATAAAGTTGTGTTAAGAATCTTTAATTGCTGGAAGCAGTAGGGTTAACAAGGACCAGAATATCCAGCCTTTTGTGTCCCTAAACTCTATCGGAACGGATAATTATATGCAAACTTTGTTGATAAAATATAGGAAAACTCGGTCGTGTCTCGATTTAATTTAATTTAATTGTGTAATTTTTCCACTGAGTGATGGTTGTGCTCCGGTCCGGGTACGTCTCGGTGAGGTATGTCAACCTTTAAAGTAACTAACGCAGAATTTGAAGCTGCCGGTGTTGTTTAACTTTGGTTTTTAAACTCTAAGTAAATATAACCAATTTTAAATTTTATTACCAAAGAAATAAAACGGGATGCACTGTAATTGTCTAGAATGCTCCTTTCTATTTTCTCATAAACTAAAACACAAATAACTTTAAATTTACTTAAGATCTTTTAATTATATAAGGTGGTCTTTCATATACATTACATTATTGACGAATTTTGGTGATTCTATGAGTGAACCCCGTATAACTAAAAGATGAGCTAATCAAGATGTTTACATAAAATTTGAACTAAAAGTAAATAACATAAAGCATTCGACAATTGAGTACTATCGGAAAGTTGCCGGAATCGGTTAACTTTCTACGAATTACTGCATAGCATCGCAAAGGAAGCATTACTTCTTCAAAATCTCTATTCTCTTGACAGTAATCTATTTGCCACGGTTAAAGCACGTTTTTATTGATTGCTATTTCAGCCTCCTTAATAAAATAGTTTGCCAGTACAAAAATTGCTAGTTGTTTCGTCCTATTTAGGGAGCAAGGTCGGTGTCATCATCTCTCTCAAAAATACAGTACATGTTTTGATTCTAGTAAGAACTAAAGCTATCTCTGTACAATTACAGTAATCACCCTAATTCATACTATCATTGATTTTATATAAACTGATTGCACATGCCTATACTAAATATTGGAAACGTCAAAATGCCGGTGAACACCAGTGGGTAGCACTGCTACCCGTTAATTTGCCGGCGAACATTAGGTGGCTCTGCATTCACGGTCTACTTCATTCTAAGCACGTCATTACTCGTGTTAGTAATACGAACACGCCGAAAATACTTGTATTTATATTTATCAAGTTCGTCCGAAACGGTTGTTTTCATTATGAAGTAATGAATTTGTTAGCAATTTATTTGAATTTCACAAATTATGCCACAAAAGTAATTACCCGTTTTATATTAAATTATTCACTGTTTTAATTTGTTCAGAAATGATTTCAAAGATATTACATAATTATTATACAAAGCTCTCATTTTACATACTCCGATTAT
>JAHWXV010152355.1:0-26463 GCA_024586415.1 Phrixothrix hirtus
CGCGCGGTATATATATATATATATATATATATATATATATATATATTCCACGCCTTATTGCAACGCTCTCGGTTTTTAATATTTATTTATTTTATTCAATGATTTATTTGCAGATTGCGCTTTATTAGTTAGACGCCAAAAACAAGATTAAAGCCGAGGATGATTATTTTTATCTCCATATTGAATATTGCACATAAATATTTTAAATCTAAAAGTCCACGATGTTGACGTTACCATGCGCAAACAATTGTACATGCATTGTCGTTTATTGTGCATAATGTCAAAGTGGATCTTTAGAGTTTAAAATATCTCTAATATAGTGCATTTAGATTTACAATCTAAAGATAACCGACGCTGCTATTTTTAGACTCAACAATTAGTTTGTGGAAACGTGCTACATTAAGTGGAAATATTAGGAAAATGTTTGTAAAGCCGAAAATATACTGTATAAATGAAGTTAGCACATAAATCACAAATAAAATTACGTATGACAAAATAAATATAAAATTAAATAATTTTGAAACAAAAATACCAATACTTTGACTGCTACAGCAAATATCCAAAACATAAATTAATTAGTTTGAGGCAAAGTGCCATTAATTCTATTTGTTTGTTATCCTTGAATTTATTGCCAACTATACGGAATAAAATACGTCCTTCTAATAAACCGCGAGTAGGCATCCTTTTTGTTTATTTGTATTATTTTTAATGCAATGCTTTTAATGTAATATCTCAACCTTCTTTACAGATGTAGCTAATAAAATTTATTGAACAATTGCCAAACACTTTGATATATCGACGCTATAAGTCATAATTGAATAAAAAAGTTAAAAATAATACTTACGCTCAACAAATTATCAAAAGCATCATCAATTACTTCAACATCATCTATGGCAAATTTGGTCACGCAGTTATACCTATATTCATCTGCAGCAATAATACCATCATCATTGAGATCGACCATTTTAAAATTAGAATCTATAAACATTTTCATCGCCTGAGGAAAATCTTCGTATCTTCTTCCAAAGCAGCATTGCTGTACTGCTTGCTTAAATTCATCGACTGTAATTTTGCCATCCTGTAACAGGTCCTTTTTTGATGGACCAAAAGAATTGCATTGCTATTTCCATGTTTGTGTTGTAGTGGTATGTTAGGAACTAAATACTCATTATTTTTACAGGCTTGAAGCTCATCTACTATGGTTGTTAAATGTTATTAAAGAAGAACATGTGAAAAAGATGAAGAGATAGAAAAGTTTAAGCAACAAATGTCTTTAGATGCTTAGAAAATAGAAGAAAATGAGATTGTTTATCATGGAACTCCTACAAAACCGAATATTTTAATGTTTTAAAAAATTAAGTCTTTAAAAGAAAATATTTATATACGCATTTCCTAACACAACACTGAAAGTAAAATTGTTTTATTACTGAGGGAAAAATTAAACTTTAAAACTAGCTAAAGTTTGAAAAATGTGGGCTTCTAGATAGATTAAATGTAGATTCAATAAGTTGCGTTTGCCAAGAATTTACCTCACATAATCAAAATCACATGCTTTTAAAATGTCAGAATGTGCTATGGTTGGTATCCCCACAGTAAGAGCATACAAGTGAAATTGTAGGCATTACTATGATATTCCTTAATTCATAATTCATAATTTCTTCACATTCATTGCATAAATTCACTTAAACAGTAACATTTCTAGGGCCAAAATACATAGAGTTTAATGTTATATAAAATAATATGGAATTTATTATTATTCATTTTGTATATTATTTTAAAATTTTTAATTGGAAAAACTGCTTTATATTATTTCTTCCGTAATGCAAGATACAAACAATATCGCACTTTATTGAAACTTCTATAGACAGGGTATTTCAGGTAATATGTTATTCCTCTTAGGAGCTGAAAGGGATCGTACAGAAAGCACAATATGCGTAAAATTAAAAGCAATATTAATACCAAAAAGTAATGTTTTTCTAATTATGTACGAGTCGCATATGGTTGTATTAAGACTTATCTGTTAAATCATTGATAAAATTATAATAACTAACCTATCAAGTTGTAGTAATGTATACTACGCTTTTATATATGCAGCAGACATAATTCGATTTACTTGCTGTAATAAATTACGTACAATTGAGATAATTGAGAAATAATGAATGGTGAGCAAATTATTGAGTAATAACTGACAAATAAAATAGTTTTTAGTCATTCATAGTACTAAGCAAGTGTATTTAAATGTAAAGGCAATTTAAGAAATTTTTTATAGAAACGTTTTAAATAATACTGCAATTTTACACCTAAAAATCTATTTTCATTTTTGAAATTGTGTGACGTCTAATATGTAATATTAACCTTTTTAATTTAATAGCTGAATAAAAACTAGTTTTATACTGTCCTAATTTAAATTGTTATTGAAGAGACTCTGTTTAAGAGTATTTTAGGCAAGTAAATAATTATTTGCTGACAAAAATTTGTTTTATTATCATAAAATACGTTCATTGATATGAAAATCTGATTGTGTTCATTTTAACATTTTTACGAAATGAATTTTGCAAAGCTTACGGTTAAAGTATCCTTATAAAAACTATTCAAACAAATCACCATTGTTCTGAACACATAATTGATCACGGCGTTTGATCGATGCGTATATTCTATCGAACATTATTAGCTAACGCTAAGAAATGCATTTACTCACTGACGTTAATCTTCATAATTCCGCTTGCCAAAATATCGGTTAATGACATTTAGAAGAGGTATATCATCTTACGGTCTTGTTTTTAATGCATCTGTTTCAAAAGTTAAAAGAACCACGTACAATGTATGCTCTACTACGGAAACTTTTATTTAGTAATCAGCACTGGAGGTTGTCGATGTTTGAAAGCAGTCCAGTAGGTATCGTCATTTTATAATAAAAAAAAAGGATTTTTTGGTATTCGTATTGCTTTTAATTTTACGCATATTGTGGTGTCGGTATGATCTCCTTCCACCGCATAAAAGTAATGTCATATTATTTGAAACACACTGTATGTATAAGAGAACTAGTACAGATGGACTCAAATTCCCACAAGAAAAACATTGCGTAACTTTCCTTCACTGAACTCTCACCCTAAGATGGGCTTTAGAACTTTAGCGATTCAATGGCGCTCTTTTTGTTTATAATATTAAGGTGGACGTTTTATAACGCATGTGCCGTTTCTATCGATGATTTTAGAAGGGTTATTTGTAATTTACGAAGCTCTGGTCCGCACGGTTTCCCGTTTAAGTGGTGAATAAAGATTCGGCACCAACTACTCCCAGGGCCGGATCGGTTATGAAGGGGGCGCCAACGCCAGATCATTACAGGGGCGTTTATATAAAAATGGCATAGGGGTGGCAAAGACCCTAGCGCTGGCACTCTTTTTTTATAAATCAAGCGAAAAATGTTTTCACAGAAACATAAATTAATAAGTTTTCGTATGCCATAAAACGGCGTCGGTTCATATTTTTGGGATGTCTGTTCTATTTTAATTTTAATTTTAGTTTCGAATCAAATATAAAAACGGTCGGAATGTTTCTTCTGAAGTACCATGCAAATATTGTTCTCGAAAACTCTGGTAAAATTTCATTTTCGAAGAGGTTTGTCGTGCGTAACGTAAGTTCACGACCTGTTTTGCGCTGTGTATAGCAGCGTGTTCTGAGAGAGGCTTACGATTGCCTTTGAACTCATCTGAGGGATCCAATGAAGCCAGCACGATGAACAAAAATGGTGTTGTATTGGGAATATTCACAGCTGTTTCTGAAAGTCACCATCTAATCACTGACAGGTGAATTTAGCACTAAAGTTACGGAACCTGTCAATTTGAGAGAATTCAGATCTCATACTTGCAACTACAAAATCCATAAATATTATTTTTTTGTAATTTATGTTGAATTTTAACGATTTAATGATATGAATACATACCATAATTTATTAAGTTCTGTAAATGCAAGTAGGAAATCTAAATTCTGCCAACTGTTAACTTCTCCCAGGATTCAATCTAACAGTCGCTAGCCCGTTTTTATAATATTTTCTTTAGTGACGAACCCATTACTGTCCAGGCATTCTCACATTAGCTCGTAGCAACCAAACCAAATTCAAATAACCCTGCTTTTCTTATTATTGCTGCTCTTGTTAGAAGTGGTATTTGCGCCTGTACGCACCTGAGTTAATTAGGATATCTGAACTTGAACCTTAATTTTATTATTATTCTTCCAGATAAAGATCCTAGCTGCGGCTAGCTCTAGGGATAGATACGGTCGACTGAGTAAAGAGCAAATATAAATGAGAACTCTTTTTATAACTTATTGGGACGAAAACAAAAATATAAAAGAAACAAACCGTTTTCAATATGTTTGGCAGCGACAGTAATTCCGTTTTCGTAAAAAGTAAGTGATGTTCTTAAAACTGTACCCTCTCAATGTCTTGTCAGCGATTCAAATAGCTGAAAATCATATGAGAATAAACTTGAACTACACATATGTAAGGATGTTCAGGAGGTTTTTAGGAATTTTACTTCAATTTATACAGTATTACCGGCTTGGAAGGAGCAGAACACTTTCAATCGGTACGACACATCTTTTAGACGTGGTTGTATTCAAGTTTCTTCTTTCGCGAAGAAATTAATCAAGATGACGCCTCTGAAAACACAAAACATATTGGAACAACCTTTCCAGCGCCCTTTGACTCTTATTTCTCCACCACTCCATGTTTTCGTCGAGGGTCATTGTTTTAGCAGTTGACGTTTTGAGACGCAGAAATTCTCTTTATCCTCGTATCTTCAAATGCTACGGTCATGTCGCCATTTATACGAGAATTTAGCCGAACTTTGAGATGTTTCAACGCTTAGTAGGAATTTTTAATGTGCTAAAGATCACATTGACACGGGATCTACGATTTTAGTTCCTTATCCTTTAGGCATAGAGGCAAACATTCTAACCACTACGCCATAGAGCTGGCAATAATAATTTTGTTATTATTTATGTCGATCGGGGTTCACAAAGCAGTGGAATCTCAGTTCCTTCAAGAAGAAAAGAAAGATTAACAGAAGCTTTAGTGTATCCGAGAGCTTCAATGTTTTTGCCGCTGTTCACCCAAAATTCAACAATCCGTTTCTCCTTAAGTATACTATCACGAAAATCCTAAAAATGCTAACTGACCTTAAGAATCAGCATTGCCTATACAGCAGCTCCAATCAGAGTAAAACAACGCGATGTTTTAAAAACTGACCATGTGGTTTTGTAAACATGCGAGACGGTTCCTTGACAAATTATACGTCAGTCTTATGTTTATTATGCAGGAGGTTGTGTAATTTATGTACAATTTAAGTAGATTATTTTTGACGTCATTTGTTTGACTAGTGTCCTTTCTTTGAAAATACAGAAAAAATGGTATAAAATGATCCAAATAGAGTAACAATTCAATGTGTGGCAAATGTTTCTAATCAAAGTGTAGGTACATCTTTTGGGAATTTCATAATTAAAAACACATGGGCGAGCCAGTAGGAAAATGAAAAACCTTTCTAATATAATTTCTTTTATAAAATGTTTTGGACAAAACTGAAACTACTATAGCTACTTTTAAGAAAACAAATGTTACTGAAAATAGTGTTGGTTGTAAGTTCAACGACATCAGACAACTGTAAGGTTCTCAAACTAACCAACACAGTGTATAAAGACGCGCCATCTAGGAGACATGGGAGTTGTGTAATGTTCTACATGTTAAGTGTGCTTGCGAATAGTCATGAACAGGTTACCTTATTGAAGTCAGCTAATTCGGCCATTTCTTCCCAAAGACTGAGCATAATGTGTTGATGTTCTTGCAGTCGTGAAAAACTAAATTCGCCTTTTCCCTCTATAATTGTAGCTCTTAGGGCTAAACATGCGAAATCCCTTTCGTCTAGGTAACCATTTGAATCTACATCTACAATAAAAAATATTACTTGTTGAGGACATTGTATATTTTAAAAATAAGTTTACGGGAAAACGTCAAGCTAGACTAAAATAAATTTAAACTGAATTGTAAAATGTAAAAATAACAGCAATCATGTAATGTAAACTTATAAATTACTAAGAAAAGCTGACGCTAAATGTGTTTAGGATAGAAATAGCAACAACTTTTATGCTAATTTACACGTTCAGTTAATTTATTTTAAATACAATTTGAGGTTACGCTTAAAACATTTTTTTTATGTGTACACTTGCGGTCAATAAAATCCGAGCACTCTTTTCATGAATTTTAGTCAAAGTTGCATTATCATAGAAACAGACTATATATATTTTACACCCCTTTAGAACGGCCTTACCACCTTCTGTTAAATTTATCTTATGCCACTATTAGTAAAATGGTGTTCGAGGTCAAGCAGATAAATTTAACAGAAAGTGAAAAGACCAGCCCTTAAATCTAAAAATATCTTTCAACTTGACAGTTTGCGAAATAGTAAAAAGTAATTACAATACAAAATTATTAACCATAAGTGTACATCAGATCCAATATATACCAAACTTTAATTATGAACATAAACGCTCCTAATTATTATTTATTTTTATTTTAGCAGCGTTTAATTCCATAATTAGAGTTTGGTATAATTTGGAAATCGAAAAAAACGGATTATAGAAGATATTCAAAATATATACAATGTAATAATAACGTCCTTGATCCTAATTAAATTATTATAATAATTATTACCACAATTCGTACGATGTGCTATTATGCATCTGATGGACACTATTTATAATTTCTACAGAAATTACGAGGGAGGAAGTTGTAGTCTGTAAAATGACCTTTAGAGAAGTGTGGGTTGTAGGTTAGGTTAAAGAGTTCAATCAGAAAGCAAATAAAATGGATACTACTCAAAAATTAATAATTAGTACAAAACCCTAGATTTCATACAGTTTACCAATAAAAAACCAATTTTAAAGATATTTATATTTAACCACAGTTTTGAAAGTAAGGTAATGTTCGGATTTATGTTTTTCCATTATCATTGAATTAAATTAAAATATTGCATAACATGAAGCAAATGGTCAAATAAAAGTCATCGACCGAAAAAACTTGGCAGAGCCGAACAAAAATCTGGCAAATTATTACTCCGATAGAAAGACAAGCTGTCTAGTTGGAAACCAATTAAAGAATGATTATCTGGGTGGGTACAATCTAAAAATAATTTGAATCAAATTATAATAGTAAATTAATTTTGTTTTCTTAATTAAGTTGTCTATTTTTATAAACTGACAGTGTGCCCAAAAAGTTTAAGGTTTTGTTTGCGTCTGTCTATGCCAAGAGAAAAAATACATTGAAAAGTAGGTTTCATTTCCTGATTGTAACAAAGTCGCGCCCAGTTGTGTATATTATAACTGATTATTTTTAAGGACTTAACACAATGTTCTGGGGTATAAAAATACTCAAAATCTGAATCGTTCTTCTAAGATTTTAAAGTTAGGCGCCACGAGACATTGAACAATTTGGAGGAATTTTAGGCAGTTTGATTTAATAGGGAGGATATTTCACAAAAGCAAAATCGATTGACATATGACGATGCGAAACTGTTGTTTTTCAGGACCGATTTCATTTGAAGGCGTTTTTAAACTAAAGCCATTTTAGTCAGCAATATTTGAGTCTTATAAAAAAACAGAGCAGATCCACTTCAAAAATATGCATGTAATTCATTTAATCTGTTCCTACGTTTACTACAATGCGATGTCCATCACTTTTTGGATAAGTAATTTTCAACTTAATTGTTAATGTAAAATTATTTATTCTAAATTAAGTTCGTTACCGCATTCAAACCTGCAAGCAGTATGGGGCTTATGAGAAAACAGTGCATGCGTGCCAGTCTTATTTGCATAGTTTTACAATACTATAAGTGATAAGTACGGTATCAGAGACACAATTTCTAACCTCAAAATAAATAATTGTAATGTAATATATTTTTAATATTTTATAATAATAGGAACCGAAAAGGGCTACACTTCGTCTAATAAATTGAAACTTTGAACTGTATGCGTTCTACAAAGAACGATTTTTAATAAATGCAGTTAGTTTAATTTGAAAAATATTGACAAGAAACGTGCAATAAATGTGATAGTACAAGGAGGTTATGTGTTATTAAATTACATTTTATGTTTGGCAATCTTCCTATGACGGACAAGGATAGCGTTATTTGGAAATGACTAGAGATAGTAAAAGATACTGCACTTGGAGGTTTGAACACTCTATAATTCCATCTATACGACAAACAAAATAGAAATTTTTTGTACTTTAGCAAAATAATTACATGATAATGTGGTAATGTGAATATGACCCGTTAAAATAAAGTTTCTATTTTAAAAACGACTTCAAAGTATTCCTTGCAACTTTGTTGACGCAATACTTTATTTGCGCTTATTGTTCGGACACATATTTTACCATCAAGTTACTTCTAGACAACATTCATTTTTTATTTATGACTCTTTGAAGTCCCAGGACTCCGAAAGAAAAAACATTATACGCGGTATGATCAAAATCTATCCCGATTGAATTTATTAAAAGAAAACAATAACACTTATAGGTATATTATTTAAACGCCCTCCTCCCGAAGCCACACACTTAGGCCGGCGCTGTTTCCATTGCACAAAGTAAGTTTTGAAGTTATCTTCCGAAATAGCGAACAGCTCCTTCGTCGCATTCTGTTGTATCTCCTGAAATCTGCGTCATTTCAAGTGGTATTTTATCTTTGGGAAGATAAAAAAATCACACGGTACGAGATCTGACGAAGATGGTGACTATCGGACCTGTGGAATATGGTATTTAGCAAGAAGCTTCTGCACAATCTGAGCTGAACGTAGGCGCATTATCATGATGGATCTGCCATTCGCCACTCTCATGCAATGCCGGTCTTTTGCGACGTACTGCGTCCCTCAAGCGGCGCAAGACTTGACAACAATTTGACTTGGCGGATCGTATTCGTGGTGCACAATTCCCTTATAATCGAAAAACACGCTCAGCATCGTCTTCACATTGCTGTGGCTCTGTCGTGCTTTTTTAGGTCTGGGTGAGTTTGGAGTTTTCCACTCTGAAGACTAAGAGTCAGTTTCCGCATCATACCCATAAACCCACGACTCATTACCAGTAAGGATAGTTTTTTAAAGTTTTCGTTGTTTTCGACGCACACAAGCAGGTCACTAGTAGCTGAAACACGAGCCCGTTTCTGGTCACTGAAGAACAATTTTGGATCAAATTTGACTAATATGCGTCTTATGCTCAAATTATCCGTCAGAATCGACTGTACTGAACCGAAACTAATAGCGAAGTTTGCAGCTAACTCACGAATAGTGTCTTGGCGATTTTCTAACATAACTGCGTGCATCCTTTACACGTTGTGTTCACTTTTACTGGTTGCGGGCCTCCCAGAACGCACATTACTTTCAACACTCTCTCGGTTATCTCTAAAACGTTTATATCACTTGGAAACTTGGGTATGGTTCGTGAATTTTTCTCAATATACGGTTTGTAACTTTAAGTACGTGTCTTTGCATGTTCAGCAAGTTTTTGACAAAATCTGATACACATTTGTTGATCACCTTTTCCGAACATGACAAATGCGATAAATAACGACACAGACGTAACAAGTAAACGCTACTGTAAACAAACCCGAAGAGTTAGGTTGGTATGATTCGCAGCGGATGCGCGGTATGTTGCAAGGTTAACACGTGTGAAGCTACTACCAACTGCGGCACTCACTCAACTCTAGTCTTATGCCACCAATTCAGATAGATTTTGATCATACCTCGTACAGAGTTCGGTATTTATTCTGTTTCAAGTGTGTATGCCGAAGAGTCGTCCCAAATTTCTTCGATTCGTGTATGATTGTAACTGTTTACGTTATCACATGAGATTTTGTCTCAGACCGCAATCGGCAAAATTTATATAAACATTTTAATATACCTACATAGTGCTCACAGTTTACTGGTGTGCCTTTAGATGCAAACTTTTAATGTGCTCATGACCGCTTCAAAAGTTTAGTTATGTAAGACGTGTTAAATAATTTTTATTATCAAAAGCACGACGACATTAAAATGCCGATGTAAAATGATATGTATTTTGTAAAAAAAACCCAAATAAATTGACGATCTAGGTCTCAACCACGCTAAATTATACTTTGCAAAATAATCACAAGACGGACGTTGCAAAATAAATTTACCGCTTGAAACCAGAAAAAGAAATTCGTTGCCATACAAACTTGCCGCCCGATACTGGTATAAATAAATACATTATTTTACTCTTTGTTCCAAGACGACACAATCGCAATCAACTCCCCACAAATCTCAATGAGACCGTTACACTTGATCCTAAAAGAGTCGAATTACTACCATTAGCAAACCGCGTCCAAGTTTGTAACGCAATAAGGAAATGGGGGTACAAATATGATGGAATTTTATATGAAATATAATTTCTAGAGCGAATAGATGCCGAACTCCTAATCGCACTGCCAAAACTATTAAAGTTGGACTTGGAAAGACTTTATCAAGGACTTTAAGACATTTTATGTATCCACCCGTTATTTTTTCGGACTAGAAGAAGAAATCAGACTAAGAACTCAAAGACAGTTCGAAGGTTTGAAAGAGTATTTGACCGCGATACAAAGCCTATTAGGAGATTTGGGCAAATCAAAATCGAGAGCGCACTATAAAAGATTTCGGTAACGCAGTAAAAGTAATAAAAATGGAACACTGTCACCTAAACCAAAACATACAAACCTCCGCCAAATCTGAACCAAGTCTACGTCACCGAAACTGCATACAGTCTCACACTGGAGAATACTCAGCAGGCACCATCGAACCGCAAAAAAATTAAACAGTCGCTAACGCACCGTTACATATCGTTCAGAAGAAGCTTTTACCCGCTGTGAAAAATGAGGTATGTCACCGCTGCAACGAATGCTATGCCTAGAAGAACTTATCTAGCTACCAGTACGGCAAAAACAACGCTTTGGTCCGAGACGCGAAAAGTCGAGAAACGAAGCGAGCATTCAGAAAAATCCAGCGCTGCAAACCAGAAATATGGTAATAATGGCTAAAAGTAACAGTCGTCGTCTCCACAAAAACCTTCTGTGCCATAAGCAACATGGAACAGCCATCTGGCACAAATGTCGCCAGCACAAGTCACTTTTACTGAGATCGAAACGACGGGCGATAAAAACATTCCTAAGGCAGAGGAAACAACAATGAAGAAAAGACTCAACTTTTCTGCACTACAGCCATTGATAGACCAGCTGAGCCAAGTACACAGGCCAGCCTGGCCCAATGCCAACCAACTCTGGCGCAAAAGTTCCGTGACATTGTCCAAGTGGATCTGCGTACTCTGAAAACTAATTATAAATTTCTGCCACGTGGCACCAGCCAAAATTACAGGCTACACCGCCCCCTGATAGCAGCAGCCCACAATTTCTCGACCTGTCACAACACAACTGCCGCTAAAAACCCGCTACTATTGGTAATTTTTCCCATTCTCGAAATAAAGGTAACTTTTGTCACAGTCTGATTCTCAACGACTACGGAATGTTCAACAATTTCGGACGCTCTAGTATATTTAAAATGGCCAATCCGACCCCCAAGTCAAGCTAAAAACACGGCCAACGCCCTGAAAAAAAAACTACATTGGAAAAGTACACCGGCATTGCTCCGACCAAGCGCCCACGACTGAAGAGTTCCCGAAGCACGAAAGTAAGAGACTGAAATTGGAAATTGCGCTTCCGCCAAACTTTACACCTACGCAACTATTTACTTTGCCGGGGATACTTTAACGTGCTCACGACCAAAAAAGTATTAATTAATTTTTATTGTCAAAACCCTAGCAACATTAAAATGCCGAAGTAAAGTGAGTTCGTGTACGGTAACAAACCCAAATAATTTGACGATGCAAGTTACATCCGAAGCATTCTAAATAAACCGACCAAACCACGCGAAATTAGACGGACATTACAAACTCTGGGCAATTCCTATCAAATTTGGCATGTACTTTTTGTTGGAAAGGAAGTAAGTGATTTCAAATGAAAACACGATTATCTCCAATGAAAATGCCTTTCAAAAATTGTCAATCTAAAGTAGTATGATTTGTTAGACGTGCTTGTTTATTTACGACCAAGAATTTCTATTTTTTTTAGTAAGTAAACAAATATAAAAATTGTTGTGATGATTTTTTTACAAGAAAAAAACGCTGTTAGGCATTTAATTATCTTTTTGGTGGAATATGCGTAATTTTTAAAAAATTAACCTATCTTGGGCGAGATGACTGAAATCGCTAATTCCCATTTGGACAGATTTTCAAGAGCCAGCGCTGTGAACAAAAAAGGCTGATGGCCATCTTGTTTTAGGAGTATAACAGTTTGAGGAGGTAGCATAGTATTGTGTTCTAATAGCTACCACCCAGTACTTTTTATAAGTTAATTTCGTTGTCTCAGGATTTAGGCTGACAGTTGATACCGCGTTATACAAAGTTTTAATGATACATTGATGAACATTCTTATTTTCACACCCCTTAGAGGAGATAACAATTAAATAACCTTTACTGTAATATTGAGACATTTGTTATCAATATTATTTAATTAACATTAGCGTCATTTAGTCAAGTAGAACTGAATTGGCACCTGCTTGCACATATTTCAGGAGCGTCCTTATAAATAATAATGTTATTATTTCTAGAAAAGTTCCCCGCTAACTTTAGAAATAAATTTGGACGTTGCTAGAAGTTACAGGGACAATTCAAGATCGATGTATTGATATTGTTAATTTGCATTACTTGATTTATTTTAATTTTCCATTATGTACACAACCTATTTATTTCAATATAAGAGGGCAGCGCCAAAATTTCCCGGCCTGAGATAGATCGAAGTATCGCTGCGGGTAAAAACGTTGATAATACCAGTTGAAGTCTTGGAAAAAACAAAAATGAATTTTACGTCAATTAATTTTCTTACCACTGTCATTCGATTACCATAATATCTGAAGACACGGAAATGGAGTATCGAGCTGTTAGCAAATTCCTTACTTGAGAAGGTTTTTCGTCTCAGACCATTAAAGATCGACTGGGTGTACGGGGAAAATTTACGGCCTTATTCTGTGGTAAAGGATTAGTCAAAGCGGTTTTGAATGGGACAGGAATCCCTGGAAAATGACGCTAGAACAGGGAGAACGTGGAAATCGTGACGGCCGATAACAATGCCCTGGTTGAAAGTCTCGTATTAGAAGATCGATGCTTGAAGGTAAAAGAAATAGCACAAACGGTAAGACTTTCAGATACGATAGTTTGAGATTGTGAGGGTATTCTTCGTATAGATTAAAGAACGTAACACCACAGTTAACGGGGCATATTATGCAGAACTTCTGCACGAATTATGACAAAATATGCGGGAGAAAAGACGTTAGAAATTGACCAGAGACGTGCATTTGCTCCACGACAATGCAACCGTGCACACTGCTGGAATTACGCAAGCCGCAATTCGCGACCTTCCGTATAGTCCAGATATGGCCCCCAGTGATTATTGCCTGTTTGGAAATTTGAAAAGGGACCTTCGAGGTTGCTATTTTAATGACGACGAAGAGGCTGCAATTTGGGAACATTTTGAAGACAAACCAAAGGAATATTCCTTAGGAAAATTGAAATGTGATAAGTGCATTGATGCCAGTGGAGGATTATATTGAAAATAAAATTTAATTATGGATCTACGCCATTTCTTTCATACTCAGGCGCTGATTCCATTCCGCAAGCACTTTTGAGTCTTTTTATAGTGGTGTAGCGATCGCCTAGTTCACTGATAAGTAGTTGTAATGCAGGTAACCAAAAATGTTACTTGTTTATACATTCATTGCAATATCAGTGTTTCTTTCGCGTGGCAGTATCTGCGAAGGCCAGGTAAGTGTTTATAAGATCATCCTCGCCATTACGCGGAGCTTATTCGAGCTTGTAAGTCTTCCTACCTCTGTCTTTTCGCTCTAGGTATCAAATGCGTATCCGAGCTGGCGGCGCCACTATATTGATACCGTTGGCCGCAACGAAAGTTTACCTGATTCGGCATGTGGCTTTCGGTGAAGTAAGATGTAGACCCATGCAATTCCATCAGAAGCACTGGAGGCCCGTTGATAAATCACAGGAGACTCTCCGGCAAACTCGATAAAATTGGGTACTCTTATGGGCACCGACCGTTGACTCCACGCTTCTGAACTGGGACCAGGCAAGTCCCCCAACGGTAGCAGAAACCGCTATATGCTGATGCCCGAAAGACTCCTCGGCAACGTCGATAAGGTCGATTCGTCGACGTCTAAGCACGAGTGGCTCAGGTCACGCTGGCGAAGACGGAGACTGAGGAATGTAGCCCGGTTCGTACAAATAGGGATACGCTGATCCGGTGGATGGACCTCTGTCTAGCACTCATAGAGGTGTTCGCTTGTGTTGTAATACCCGGTAGGAGCTATGGAGGAAACTAGGTGCTTGTGAGAGAGCAATTGCAGAGCGCTAATTTTCTGCTCAGGCAGGACGGTGGGCTGCAAAGCTGATGCTCGATATCGGTGATAGGCGTGCCTTCTGATTCGGAGTCTTCTGTCGATTCATACAGGGTTATTGGGGGCCCCGGAGACTGACTCTTTGGAGGATACACTTTATGCTGAAGTTAGTACCTCGGGGTCGACATCAAGTCCCTTGCCGTGCATTGTGCGCGAGTGCCAGGAAGCACTGGATTCATTATAGGCAGCGAGTGCACGACGGAGTGCTCGAAGATGGTTTAGTTCGCTATGTGAACGGCTGCGGCTCTACGAAGCCGGCAGCGAATACTGTATTGACACCGTATGACTGTATGACCAGTTACGGTACTTTCTTGATTGATTCAGTTTCTCTTGCCGGCCAAGCAGAAGACAGCTAAATCGACTTTGACTGTAATCTAGGCACTACCTCCCGCTTATACCAACCACAACGAAATCTACAAACGCTGTTTTTTGTTCGGCTATCAAAATGTGTAAATCAAATTTTCCTCTCACTTGTTTGATATTCAAATGATCATTAAGATGTTTTGAACCATAAGATGTGTTTAGATATCCAGAAATTGCTTGAATAGTCAATCGACGTTTTAATTGCACCACTTCATGGATTTTTTTCAACATTTTCATAGGCTGTTGATGTTGAAGGACGTCCTTATTTTTAACAAAATCTCTCAAAACACCTTGTAGTGTTATTTTCATGTTACTTCAATTTTGTTGTCTTCATTGTAATTATTTCTCTATGGCCTACGTACCAAACCTATATTCCTTGGTTGCCAAATTTCCTTTTTTAAAAATTCAATTATATAAATGTAAAAACACACAACCACTGTTTCAATTTTATTTAAACTCTTAAATTTTTAACTTTGGGGTTGATCAGTTCAACCAATAATCTTATTTTAAATACTAAAAGGGACGTCTTAAACGAGCTTTACACAATTTTAAACTTTAAAACTAAGTAAATTAATGAATATTTAATCATTTAAACATAGTTCATCATATTGTATAAATAAATTATTTCTCATCTTATATTTAATATAGGTGGTCTCAAAATAAATCTCAAATTTAAAGAAATCATAAGTTAGTTACCTTTTATTTTAGAAATATATTATTTTTATAAACTTATCATTGGTCTTAGAATTTTTTATGAAATACAATATCGCTGGCACTGTTCTAAACGATCCCTTAGATTTCGAAACACACATCATCATATTTTGCTACAAATGCCTTAATTTCGTACCGAATGTTTTCTGAAACGGATGTATTGTGATTGGTTATTTTCCTCAACTTTACTTTTAATATATCCCCATAGGAAACAGTCCATTAACGTTAAATCATGACTCCTGACGATCTATTCTATATATGTCATTTCGTCTGGAGATTATTTTTTAGGAAAAAATCCTGTTCAATCTAAGACATCGCATTTTATGAATCACTAGAATCCTGATAAAATCACGGCCTTTAATTGTACTCATGTGAATATTGCAAATGTGGCTGTAAACATTTCCGTGACATTGAACAATAGTGATTAGAAGTAACAGTAACGCATAATTCTTGTGGCCTTGAAAAAAGTATGGTTTAATAAATTCCTTCACAAGTCATTACATAAAACAATGACTTTGGAACCATGTAACGGCTTTTAATGTTTTTAAAATGAATTATTCTCTCTTCAGTATCGTCAGTTTTGTTAGTTGCATGATCATCTAGATTAGGGGTCGGCAACATGCGATCCATGGGGCACATGCGACCCGCTTAGTACTTTGAAGCAACTAAGCTATAATACGATGGACGTCCAGAAATAGTTTGTATAAATATTTTTATTGTTAAAAGTAACTTACACACACGCACGCACACACACACACACACACACACACACACACACACACACACACACATACACATTTGTCATATAGTGACATAAGTTATATTCCTTCGTGGAAGAAATTTACCGACAATTTGTCTAACCATTTCTGCACAATCTAGACTCTGACCACCCGAAAATTCCTTTAGGCGAAGAAACAAATGAAAATCACTTGGAATTAGGTCGGGACCGTATGACAGATGTTCAAAAATTTCTCAATCAAACTGTTGATGTAATGTATGTGTACGGTATGCGATATTAGGTTATGCAAAAGAACTCCAGCAATCATTAGCCACGTTGCTGAGTACAATTCTGCATTTATTATCGTACCTTGTTGCATAAACTTGCGAGTAGGATGCCCTTGTGGTCCCAAAAACCGTGGCCATGATTTTCCAAGCCGATAGTGTATGTCTAAACTTCTACATGCCACCGTTAAGAATACTACTGCTTTCTTTCAGATGTGATGTGTCAATCCCCGTTTTATCACCACTCGTAATGTGTTCAACAAATTCATCGCCAGAAACATTAAAGCAGCTCGCATGCGTTTTTGCTTGTGGTTTCCCACCCATGTGGCACAAAATTTTTGTAATTAAGATGCTTGCTTACGATTTCGTGCATTAACGACCGATACATTGTTGGAATCCGTTTATGCAATTTAGCAAGTGTGAATCTTGTGTTTTCTACAATTTCGGCATTCACTTTGTTTAACAAATCAACTGCCACGAATGACGGATGGCCGCTCCTTTTCTCATCGTGCACATTTGAACCAGCTTTTTTTGAATAGCCGACACCATTTTCACAGGTTTCCCTCATTAATGAGATTCCCGCCACAAACTACAACGATTTGTCGGTAAATTTCCGCATCCGGATTATGTTTTTGCGTTTAAAAATGTTGATATCAATCACAGTTCATAGTCGGCGGGATTTTGATTTTAATGTCCATTTTAATTTGACTGTTGTTAAACAATAACATTCACACACATTCACAACTGATGCCCAAGCGATTCAGTAATCAACTATAAATGATCTATTCCGATCATGTATTTTGTGCACACTTTACGCTCACTTGGTTTAGTTCTTAGTTACGCACGCATGCAAGCACGCACGCACGCATGCGCGCACACATAAACACACACGCACACGCACACCCACACACGCACATATCATATTAGTATGTGCTACAAGTTTTTTTCCATTCACCACTAGAAGGCGATCGATACTTAATTTTTTTATCTTAAATATCATTATGTACATTTTTTGAGTTTATTTAATAGAGATATTTTCTCTTTCTAAAGATGGAAAAATTTTATATTATTACATCAAATTTTTGAGATAAATGCATTTGAATATTTCAATATTGCATAACATTACTAGTTAACTATTTTATGGCAAACAATTCCAGGACAAATTGTTATTAATTAAACAATGACACATGTGACTGTAGATCCATAACTATTGTTATAAAACTAATTATTTTTGCGGTTATATTATTCAATTGTTTTTCAATGTCTACTACTTCTTTTATTATATAGCAATAAAAATTGAGCATCGCCACATGGCAAAAAAATTACAATAACATTTTTAATATTTAATATTTAACTTTTGAGTTTGCCATAAGGTTGATAACTAATAATGTTATGCAATATTTAGATATTCAAACGCATTTATTTCAAAAGTAATGTTATGTAATAATACAACATTTTTACCTCTTTAGAAACAAAAAAAATCTCTATCAAATAAACTCAAAAAATTTAAGTATCGTCCTCTGGTGGTGGATGACAATAAAAAGAATTATAGCAATGTTTGAATTGACACCTCACTTCATTTAATTTTTATTAACGATTTTTTGTTCCATCGCATAAAATATAAAGCTTATATGCTGGGTCCTGACTATTGATGCAAGGGTAATAATTTAATTTGAAAATTTAAAATGTAAAGACTTAACTTTGTTTATTTCATTCGAAGTCTCCGACGTATTTTAATGATAATTGAGCATTAAATACGTTAATTTTGATTGTAGAATTAATGTATTCTATAAGAAGAATTTAAGTGAATATCCGTAATAGCATCAATTTCTTAATTTAGAAACTAAATAACCAGTGGAGTCTCGTGATTTGTTTTTCAATGCGAACAAAAGGTAATGGAAGCGTCTAATTTACCTCGTCCAAATTTCGAGCATTCATTTATGATTTCCACCTATGCATTTTAACGTTGCAAATACATTTTTACTATGGTCCATATTCTCAGTTCACATTTATGCAACATTTAGCTTAGATGCACATTTATGTAACATTAAATTTAATAAATATTTTTGTAGTCCATTGTTTGCAGATCCAAATTTAACAATTAATAATAGAAATATTTTTCTATTTTTGCAGTTTAAATCTATATTTAGTTCATTAATAAAATGCATTTTTGCTTGTAGTGGGTTTGTTATTTAATGTACAGAGAGTTTGAAAAGGAACTCCCTAGTTTTAATGTGCCCTAGAATCTGTACAAAGTGACATATACATTCTAGTTTGTGGTGTTTGATTCATCAACTGTCCAAGTTTTGCTCCCGTAAATGCAAGAATTCAGTTTCTGCAGTAGACAGGCCTGCTTGACCTTGAGAATAACGGCGCCAGAGCTCAGTTTAGTTCAGACGTTCAGTGCAGTGCAATGGCTACTCCGCAACAGAAGGCGCAGTGTTATTTGACTTGTGCAAACTCAGTATGTTATAACAGTGCAACGTAATTTTAGACGTCAGTATGGTGGTGAACCACCTAGAGCAAAAACTATCCGTAATTTGCTAAAGTCTTTCAAGGAAACTGGTAGTGTTTTAAAAGCGAAATCGCCAGGTAGACCCAGAACTTCTGAAGCTACTGTTGAACAGATCCATGCTTCGTGTGTTCGGAGCCCAAAGAAGTCATTGGCCAGACGTAATCTGCAATTAGGCGTACCTAAAAGTACTTTGTCTGATGTGGTACGTAAAAGACATAAAATTTTGTGTACGATGAAAAGATCCGTGACATCAACCACTTACGGGAAATAATCGTCGCGGCGGTTGAGACAGTTACACCTGCTATGTTGATGAATACGTGGGGAGAAGTGGAATATCGTCCCGTCGTATGTAGGGCAACAAATGGATTCCACGTTGAAGTTTACTAACATTAAAAAAAACTGAAGGTAGTTTCTTTCATTGTATGTACTCGTTTATGTAGTTTTCAATTAATTTCACCATTAAATTTATATCGTGCGATCGAAAAAGAGTGCATCCAGGGCGGTAAAAATTTAAAAAGATCTAGGAAATTCATTAGTGATGTGTTTCTTCCTAACCAAAAAAACATGTTTTACATATGTTTAATATTTAATAATTTTTAATTAAAAATTAGAAATTGTTTTAATTCACAGCAAATGAAAAATGTTCTAATTAATTTTTAACAATTAATAAGCAAGTTGAAATTCCAATACATCATTTTAATTATCAATTATAAATGTCATTTATATATGACGCCTATGGTAAAATAATTATCTGATAATTTTAGCATTATTTAATTTTTAATTTCAGTACCACCAATTTGTAAGTTTGGTTGTCTATCCAGCAGTCTGCACTCCTTCTCGCTGACCATATACAAAAAAGTAGGAAGTTTGTTTCAAACACCCTGTATAATAAAAATAAAAATGATTGTTTGTCCACAAATTTTAATAATAATATGTAAATTAAGATGATATTTAGTTTACTTATTATTATTAAAATTTGTGGGCAGAGTATCATTTTTATTTTTATTATACACTATATTTAGTTTTTGTTTTTTATTAAATGTAATGTTCATAAATGTACATCTAATTTAAATGTGGTATAAATGCGAACTAATAATATGGGCGTAGGTATCTTTTTAAAACTGTATACATGGTGTAATAAAAATGGTGCTATATACAGGCAGCTTCTATGTCTTCTATGGTTCATTACTGAGCTATACTAGTGGATATAAAATATTAATTCATTGGTTACATGTATTTAAAGTTTTCATAATAATTTATAACAAGATTATTTAAAGTTTTCATACAATTATCAATAAGTAATCCGTGCAGTGTCAGAAATGGCAGTTGATTAAGTCATTAGGATGCATGTGGTTCATGCATAACGGTGTACTAGTCCACTTTTGTGTCATAGCACGTAAATGTTTAAACGCGTTACATCCACGAACTCAGATGTGCGTTGCTGCAGTGAAGGTCATTTTGAACATTTATTACGATTTAAAATTAATTGCTTCGTTTTCTATTATCTTTGAAAACTCAGGTAGCTGTAAAAAACATTCTGAGATATATGTTTATATAAACTCCTTTCTTTATTTCTAATTGTAGAAGCCGCCTGCATATACTCGTAGCCAGCCCATTTTTTTTGTTAAATTTTTGAACAAAAAAATTGAAAAACTCGAGTAGCTGTAACTTAATGGCAAACCATTGTGAAACATGTTTATATACTCTTTTCTTTATTTTTAGTCGTATAAGCCACCTGGATGTGGCCAACTGGCCATTTTTGCTACACCCTGTATATAAAAACATGCAGGTATGTATTTCATTGTATGCGTTTCTAGTGATATATTTTATAGTAACCTGTTTCCTAACGCTTTCTTCAAGCAGCACATTTTGCTATGGTACATCAATGTGCATAGTGGAAATTACCCATTAAGTACCAACACTGTGGAAATATTAAGAGCAATCTGCCGTCCTGAATGCCGAGGAATAAAAAGTGCGCTTAGAATCTTTAATTTCCTCATAAAGGGAATTTAATAGTTTTCAAAATATCGGTACACATCAAAACAATTTTTTAAATTCAACGTGATACAAGATAGAAAATAAATTCTTTAAAGGGATATAAGGCTAGAGGTTTTATTCGTCGGAAAAATTGCAAAGCGATCTTGTAGTGTGATGAGGTGGCATTGAGTAAACAGCTATTCTTGAGAAAAGTTTGTCAGTAGTAGTAATTTTTGTTTAGTCATAAAATTAAATGTGATAAAGAGTGTTCGGCCCTTTTTTTGTAAGCGCATAGGTGAAAGACTATTTCCAATGCCGCCAATTTAATTTTTGGTGATAGTTTAGTAAAATGTAACTCACAAGAGAAAGACAAAAGTATAAATTGATCCACTTACACCTAGTATGAATAATTATAAACAAAATTGCACATAATGCAACTAATGCAATTAAATAAACTTAATTAAGCTATAAAATAATCCTTATACCAGGACAATATCAGAAATATAAAAATTCAGGAAAAACAATGATAGTAATTGACAATAGAATTTCATAGGGGTAAGTTGCAGTTGCTTCAGTGATGTCCCAATTACCACCATAAAATGCACAAATTAAATTGAATTAGAAAAAATGCTTAGAAGACATAAAAGCATTTACGACTTGTTATAACATTTGAGCTATAGCTATAAACATAAAATTTTGCCAATGTCAATTGACTTTAACGACGTTTACTAATGGAGTGAAAATTTAAATTGTCCTCGTCTTTTTTTGAAATTGGCCCACAACAGTGAACATTAGGCACTGTCAGTTAGGTAGGCTGTATAAAAATACATATGTATGTATATTGTACAAGTGAAGATTTTCTGGTTTAAATGAAAATATAACATATTTTTTACAGAACGTGTGATTTTAAAATTCTGGGCGTTTCATTTCATACAATAAGCAGGTTTTCAATGACAAGTTCAACAGTCAAGGTTTTCTATTACCGCTGACTCTATTTAATTTATGACAGCAGACATTAAATTAATATAGCAAGTGTGCTTTAAAAATAGAAAACATTGATTTTGTCCTGGCACAATTTTAATTAGCCATTTCTGTGCAATAAGTGGAAAATTTAAAAATATTGTATAAATTTTTTAAATTTTAAATAAAATGGCCACTGATAAAATATGACAAAAAGTTCTTCAACAATTAAACTTGTTTGGTTGGATAAATTTAACTGAAAGTCGAAACATGGGTTTTAAAGTCCATTAAAATCAGGAAGTTAGTAACTCCAATTTATATGTGGCAACAATGTCAAATTAGGCTAACTTTAAATAGGCTTTATCTTCTTCTTTGTTTTTGGAAACACTCCAGGCGTTTTGAAATAAAATCCGGAAAACAAAGCAACTATTTACAATTTATAAACTGCTTTAGCAAAATTGTCAGTTAGGATTATTGAGTCGGCAAAAAGCAGTGTCAAGGACATCTATTGACACCAAGTACAAATAATCATTAAACTTGCAAACACTTCAAAAAGAAGTCTAAAGTTATTAACCTCAATTGTATTAAACATAAAATAACAAGTGGTTTTTAGTAATGCTTCCAAGTATAAAAATTAAAACACTTACCATACAAATACCTGACAACAAAATTAACTCTGTTGTCCCAGCTGTAGGCCATTATCGGTTAACGATGCGATGGTTCGTCTTGATTTAGTTTTAACTACTTTTTGATTAACGCGCGCTATTCTCTTAGCGATTCTGTAATAGAATAAGTAAAAAATGAACGAATGTTAGAAGTTGTAGGCCGGTTTCTATGTTTAGAAGCGTCGTTGGCGTCGGTGTTTGTCGTATATTGTCGAATTTGATACTTTTAGATTTGGACTGACAATACTTTTCTATTTTCTAGTGGATATAATAATCTCATAAAGCTGAAATAATTATTTTTAGTTCATTTTCAATTAAGTTTGGCCAAAACACAAGTTTTCACCATCAAAGGTCGGTAGTTCTTTTTGGTATTTTCACGTATTAGAGATGGTTCGAAAACTTTGAAATAAAATAATTGTGTGCTCTGGTTTTATCAGAATTTGAAATCTTAGAGAACACTTGATCAGTAGCATAGCTCATAATTAATTTTTAGAATGTTTTAAAATATTACGTGGCTGGAAAATTCATGAGGTATCCGGCTGCTGCCTACACTTCTGAAGTTTTTTCTTCAATTTCTCCATATCCTAGACAAATACAATATGAAACAGTCAAAACTTAAGCATATAAAGTTGTGGATAGTTTTAGATAGAAAAATTCAAAATAACGGTTTTATTATTGAACTTGAACCCAATTGAAAATATATTTTCCAGACTATTTACTAAAAAATGTGACACTTGGAATTTTTAAAAATTAATGTTAGACAAAATGACATATTCCGTTTATTTATTATAACTCTTTGGCAGCGCATTCAATTTTCGCTTAAATCGGGAAAGCCCTCTCACTTGACCTACATATTTTACAGAATTTGTTATAAATTCTTATTGTTCGGGACTTGAGTGTACCAAAACTGACGGTGACTACTGTTCACAATTGTAGGTCAACAATTTTTCAGAAGTTAAATTTAAAAGGAGGTAAACGTCGTTCAAGTTAATTGAAAGTCGTAAGACTTTATTTTACAGCTGCATAATGACGCTTTTATTTTCTGTTGCAGAGCTGTTTAATTATTAACCGACTTAAAGAAAACAACTAAAGATAGTAGTTTCATTAATAACGATAAGAAGTTGTGACAATAGTGCTTTAGAGGTGCAAAAACTGTGGCCTGAAGGAACGCACCGACTTTAATTATCGGAGTTATTCTTTATGCACGTAAAATCAAATTTTATAAATTACACTTTAGATTAGTTAATTTAAGAACATTAATATGTAAATAATATTTGTAAATTATTAAAAACATTGTAACGTTAATTTATATTTATATTGAAAATGATAACTTCAACAAACACCCTTCCAAGTTTCTAACTATTTGGAACTCTAACACTGGAAATTTTCACTGATTATTCAATTTACGCAATTTTCCCAGAAAAACCGATTGATTAATTTTTGTGGAAGGACGCTAAATATGCAAGAAATCTAGCGAGTTTAAAAAAAATGTTAGAACCGTTTTCGAGAAAATTTCGAAACATCTAAAAATCACAGGAATAAAACTGCACTTCCGGTTATACCATTTTGACCAACATTTTAATTCCGCATTCAAATTTAAATTTCATTTTTACTTTCTCTTACGTATATGAAGTGTAATATAGAGAAAGTCATGTTTTCGGTCAAAATTTTCGATGTCCAGTTTTTAGCGGAAATACACGTTTTCAGGTCCACTGAATCCGAAAAACATGTTTTTAGAAATTGGTCTGTGCACGCGCGGGCGCGCGTGTGTGCACGTGTGTACGTGTGTGTACGTGCGTGTACGTGTGTGTACGTGTGTACGGGTACGTATGTGGTCAATATATCTCGAAAACTAAACGCCGTAGGAAAGTGAAATTTTATATATAAGTTTATTACCACCTTAGCACTACTGTGTAAGAATTTCGTTAAAATTGAATTATCAGAAGTGCCACTTTGTCCTTTTTTTGTAATTTTGTCGAAAACCGCTATAACGATTTTTTTAAACTCGCCACCTTTCTTGCGCCCGTAATGCTATACTATATGAATTAATTGGTTTATCTCAGAAAATTTGTTGAAGTGAATTATTGAGAAAAATTTCTAGAGTTAAGCAAGGTTTTGTCTGGCAAGTAACTTGGATGGGTGAGCGTTCCAATTATCGTCCACAAAATAAAAATAAATTAATATTCTAATTATTTGTATGCATTATTTACATAATACTTAATTACTTTTTATTTAAATCTATAAATTATTTTTGCTTTAAATGAGCTCAAAATTGAATTATAAAACTCTTAGTATATGTATAAAGGAAATTATAAATGGATTAATTATTTATGCTTTTAAATTAATTTTAGAGTTTACAATTTAAGTGTATAGGAAAGTTACTAACGTTAATAAATTTAAATTAATTTTAAAACGTGTAAGAGAACGTCGTGTGTTGTCTCACACCAGATTTTTCTATATAACTTTATTTGGTAGTTGTTCACACACACATATGTGTACGTACACTTACGGCAGATAAATACGGGGCACTACCTGAGTTTTTCAATTACCCAATGCAAATCTGACTTTTAGTTTAAAATAGGTATTACTCATTCTTCAACTGATAACGATCTAAGAATAATTATGCTTACTTTCAGTCGCACTCATTATTAAATATTATAATACTCGTAGCAGGATTTAGTCAAAAGTTAAATTGTTTTGCATTTACCGAAAATATCCATAAGTACGAATATTTACTGTGTAGTTATTTGTAATAAACTTATAAACACATTTTATGTTACTTTTAATATGTTAGGTTAGTAAACACGAGTTTCGTAGACGCGAGTTTTCCAAAGAACGAGTGTAATAAAAGATTTTTTATACTATTTTATCTAATTATATGTGTGTAGCTTAAAATTTAGGAAAAAATACATTTTGTTACAATAATTGATTTAGGGCATTTTGCGATAGTTAGTAACACTGACGTTTTGACATGTGGATATGAAAGTTTTGTCAATTTTCTATTTAATTTTGACGTTTAATAAGGTTAACTCTTAATGCTACCAAACTTTTATAATATATTCCGTGTTAAAAAGGAGGGTTTTGTAATGAACCCATTTATAGCATTTCAAATAAAACTAAGGTCGTTTTCATACAATATTTCATGTTTATAAATCCTTTTTAATTTTTTAAAATTTCAAGATCTTCAATAATGTTCTTCAGACTACAGACAAATTGTGGGAAGCATTCGATTACAATATATGCGACCTGTTTGACGTTGAGTTTTCAACTCATTCTTTCAAATAGGACTTAAAAATATTCAAAAATACAAATCCATCACCGATGTGCACACCCAACTAAAACAACTCCATCTCCGTTTCTAACATTACCAACAGTTTCGTTTTTATATATTGCGTTTGCAAGTCGATAAACTTTCATGGCACTTATGCAGTTTAGGAGGTGTGGGGTTTTGAATTTTTTTTTCTTAAAAATGATGAATTCGAGTCCAATACTAAAGTTTTGATGCATAAATGTGTAAAGGTACCCTCATAACATCAAAAGTGCGATTATAAAAACTGATACAGTTTTTCGCGAGTTTCAATGTTATAATGTTATTATTAACTTAATTAAAAGGACAATGTAAAAGACTTTAAGAATCCGCGAAGTGCGGGAAACGTTTAATAATTAATTATATATATATATATATATATATATATATATATATATATATATATA
>JAHWXV010152370.1:0-10517 GCA_024586415.1 Phrixothrix hirtus
TAAATATATCGTTATCAGTCCCAGACTGTAAATGAGATCGTGTTTGTGGTTTATTTGTCGAACTCATAATTAATTGTAAATAAAATATAGCACACACAGTCCTATGATTAAAATGTAATCGAAAACACAAGAAAGGAAATAGCGATAAGCACTTTCACTTGTTTATTAGCACGAGTTAAAGCAAAAGATTACTTTAGATATGAAATCAAGTTTCCTATCTAAATGAAACTATTAATATTTAAATAAATTATAGCACCACAAAAATGCGAATTATTCACAATACGCCACGTTGGACCGTTGTCAAGTAAGTCTGTTGTAACTGTCTACTACGCAATATTGTTCTTATGTTTTAGGTATCCGCGGGTATTGTATGTTGAACAAGTGCATGTGATTTTGCAGAAACGTCGCTATGAGACAAATTGTTCTTTTCAGAACCAAAACACATTAACGCGGGACAATACCCGGAAGCCAAAATCAACATATAAATATATATATATATATATATATATATATATTATGTGTGTATGCGTGCGTATGTGCGTACTCGTGAATACATGAGCGTGAGTGTGCGTGAGTGTGCGTGCGTGTGCGTGCGTGTGCGTGCGTGTGCGTGCGTGTGCGTGCGTGTGCGTGCGTTTGCGTGCGTGTGCATGCGTGTGCGTGCGTGTGCGTGAGTGTGCGTGAATATGCGTGTGCGTACTCGTGCGCGCGTGTGCGTGCATCTACGTGCACGCGCCTAATTGTGCGTGCGTATGCGCGCGTTAGCGTGCGTGCGCGTGCGTGTGCGTGTGTGTGCGTGCGTATGCGTGCGTGTTCCAGCGCGTGCGTGCGCGTGCGCTTGCGTGCGTGAGCGTATGTACGTGTGCGTGCGTGCTTGTGCGTTTGCATGCGCGTGAGTTTGCGTGGGACTGCATGCACCTGAGTGCGTGTGCATGAGTGTTTGTGCGCATGCGCGCGCGTGCGTGCGCTTAAGTACGTGTGCGTGCGCGTGTGTGCGCATGCGTGAGCCTGCTTGCGTCTGCGTATACGTACGTGTGTGCACGTGTGCGTGCGCGTGCGTGCCTATGCGTGGGTGTATGTGCGATTGCATACGTGTGCGTGCGCGTGCGTGCGCGTGCGTGCGGGTGCGTGCGTGCGTTTGCGTGTGTGTGAGTGCGTGTGCATGGGTGTCCGTGCGTGTGCGTGCATGTGCGTGCGTGGGCGTGCGTCTGCGTGCGTGTGCGTGCGTGTGCGTGCGTGTGCGTACGTGTGCATGCGTGTGCGTGCGTGTGCGTACGCGTGCGTGCGTGTGCGTGTGCGTGCGTGTGCGTACGCGTGCGTGCGTGTGCGTGTACGTGCGTGCGCGTGCGTACGCGTGCGTGTGCGTGCTTGTGCGTACAGGTACGTGCATGTGCGTGAGTATGCGTGCTCATGGGCGCTTTTGGGTGCCCCTCAGTGCGCTTGCGTACGCGAGTGTGCGCGAGTGTTCGCGTGCGCGTTCGCGTACGTTTTCGCGTGCGTGCACGTGCGGTATTGTGCGTGTGCGTGCGCTTGTGTGCGCATGTGCGTGTGTATGTCTGTGTGTATGTGCGTGTTCATCTTCGTGTGCATGTGCATGTGCTTGTGCATATGCATGTACATGCGTGTGTGCGTACGTGCGTACGTGCGTACGTGCGTACGTGCGTGTGTGCGTGCATACGTGCGTGCGTTCGTGTATACGTGTTTGGATACGAGTTTCTGGAAACAATATATTCAAAAATATACAGCCGGTGATTACTATCAAATTGTAAGAATGAAGACAAAAGGTAATTAATATGAGTTGCAGTTAGAAGGTAAGTGTATTCCATAAATAATTCAATAATTTTAAAATTACAGCTGCACAAATGTTTTTAAAGTTAATATTACTATAATTTAATGTTTTATAGTATTGATTTAAATGGACAAAGATGCGTCAAAATATATCAGAGTAAAATAATTTCACGTTCAATTAAGATATGTAGTTTGTTTGCTAATCATTGCTTAGATACTGTTTAAAAATCTAAATAATCACAAATATTTTACTTCAGTACAAAGTAAGAACTTTATGGTGATTTGAAATAATTAGAATCTTGACAATTTAACTTTAAATTTGTTACAGTTCATCTAGACACTTTAGATCTATTCAATTCTTACGTATTAACGAAACTATTTTCTAATTTATATAACTATTAATTTTTAAACTTGCAGAATCACAACTGCTTATTTATTTAGCTCGTTCTATCTTAACGAAATCCCTCTAGGTTCGTTTATTTTAAGCACTTAATATTACTGTAAAATTAGAAATATGGTTAGGCAAATTCAGATTTAACAATTACGAAACTTTACAAATCCCTTTAAAGTATAAAAATACATTTCTGTTGTGTATTTGGCATTTTATTGCATTAGTTTTAAAGTACACACAGTTATTGTAGTTAAAATATTTTTATTATGGTTTTCAATTCAGAAGCAATCATGTATATCAATTTTTAAGAATTAGCTTAATCTCTAAATTAGACTGTGTTCTTGAAAATAATTAAATCTTTAACTATATTATTACTAGTATGTAAAGATGGATGAACTAATAATATATAGAAATAACTTTTCGTATTTTTATAACTGATTACCAAACCATTTTCTTTCGTTCTGAAAATTCTGTCGTATTTCACATAAGTAAGTGCTCCTCCACTCTATTACTCTGTTATGAGCTTCTTTGGTGTTAACCGCATATAGGGGAATTACAGTTTAATATAGACTCCTAGCCACAAGAAATTCATACGTATCTTCTCTAGAGAGGATTTATGAAACAAATATATGCTTACTGATTTGCCACTGCTAGAAAAGATTGGCCAGCGTTGAGATTCAGGCATAAGCTGTTCACATAGAAAATAATCTTTGAAGTAGACGAAATACTATTCATTAAATTGGATAAGGTATTAAACCTTAGCTTTGCAATTAATAATTATTAATCTATACATATTAATAACAAATATTTTCATATTAAAGCACATAAACTTCGTTTTTATTAATGCATTATTAAATATAAATAAAATGATTTCTCTAAATAGCGTTACTGACAAAAATTGATGCTTATAACCACTTAATCAAATAATCATATTTATAGAAAACTGAATAGTGATCTATTAGAATAAATTTTAAAAGGTTCTTTAAAAAATAATTCATAACAATGCCTTTTTTATTCGAGGAGTGCATTCCTGAAACATTAATTAAAAAATCTTACTATTGAAATTTTATCGTGCAAATTTTGCTTTGGATTTATAATAGTCTTGCATAATGAATGCCTTTGAATAACTTAGAAAGTCCTAGAGTCAATGGCATCAATGCTATTACCTTAATTATTTCTAACTCTTTTTAGTTGACGATAAAGGATTTCACGATAGGATTTTTTATCTTTTTGCTTAAAATATTTTTAAAATCTTTAATTGTTACTACATTGTGCCAAGAAGGTGTCTATCTGGAGAGGTCACCGTAATAAGCATTTCACCTACTTAAGCAAATGTGATTTTTTCTAATAAATGGAGACTTCATATTACAGAGCTTTCAAAACAGATTTGTCTTATTTTGTCAGTTATATTATAAATACAATTTTATTCCCTACTCCAGACTCAAAAGAATACAATTTGATATGTATTATATATTATCTACTCATATTTCCTTCAGCAGAACTCTTATTCATTTTCTATAATGTGTTCGAAATGTTGACATAAAATTTAAATACATCAAAAGCAATTGAAAGTCGAAAGAAAATTTAATCCTCATCCATAAGTTATTTTAGATAATATAATACTGTTATTTAGGTGCATATAAAAATTTGCTCAGCGTTATCAAAAACCAGTTTTAATAAAATTTTAGCTATGTTATATTTAATTAAATAATAGACTCAGTCATTTTTATATACATTTTAATTTTTGCTGCATAAAAATTCATATTTCATGGTGACTTAACGGAGGCACTGTGTTTGAAAGAAATATGAAGTATTTGAAATACAAAATCAACATCTGATAGTATGCAGAACGCTTATTAACTATCATGAAGAAATTTTTCGAGTGTATTTAAAATTGAATTGTTTTTCTTGTAATGGTATTGATATACTTTATTCTTCAGAACAAATTCAATTTCTAAAGTATATTAAGGTACGCTTTTCAATTAAATGTTATGTTTACTGCGTAATAAAACAGACTTTAATTAATATATAGATTTTTATCATTATTAATGCATATGCAATATTAATAGAATGCATTTTATTACAGAATGAATCACCTACGCTGAACAATACCTGGAAAATTATTGTCAAAAATAACACATACGGAATTCCCAAAGATAACTTATACGTATACAAAGTATTAAAAGGAGATACTTAGTATGACCAAAAATGGGTTTGCCAGTGAATGGTTTTTGAAATACGAGATATTTTACGTATCCCTAATATTTTTAAATTATTCTGTTCATTATTGCATTCTGTTTGAAAAGACGGATTAGAGATGGAACATTTATAACAAATATATTAAAATAGATGCTCAAAATATCCCCCTCCCATTACAGTACACGCCATTTTGGAGAATCAACTTTGATTTCTCTGTAACAAATATTTCGTTTCTTATGTGTATATAATATTAACTCTGTATTTAAATTTCGGCAAGCTTTTTCTGTTACACATTTTACTACATTATTTATTTAATTTTACTTCTTTGAACACATCTATGATTTTTAATTGCACCTATACATTTAGTTAGTCATTTATGTTTAATTTGACTGAAGATCATCCTGCCTTCCTTATTATTATTTACAAGTAGTAGTGTATCCTAGCTATGAACTAACCTTTTAGACCCATCTTCTCGTGTACGCTCTGTATTAGTAAAGCTTATAGGTGTAGGATATTTATACCACAGCTCATTATTTATACTACGTAGCAAATATCCTGCATACTATAAATTGTTCTCTTCAAATTAAGATTTCCTTAACTATCCATACATTGAAAATTGTATATACCTAAAAATACACATACAAATAAGTTTCTAAACTATTTAGAATATTATTCTCTGTCAAACAAAGTAATTTAACTGGTTTACAAAATTTAGTATATAGGCAGCAACGGTGAAAATAAAAAGTATGTAATATGCAGTGACTCCAAGAGCGCGATCAATGCCTTAAACAACAATTTCAGTAACGACGGTATAAAACAGGAGATCTTAGCCTATGTCAACCATCTCTTAAATAACGATTACCAACTCGCGTTAGCGTGGATTCTAGCACACGTAGGAATACAAAGCAACGATAAGGCTGACACACAAGCGAAGTCCGTATCTGGAAATGACAATACAGACCAACCATCTTACTGTTTAAATGACGCCAAAACCACGTATAGGCGAAAACTGAACTGTATATGGTTCGAGAACTTGCAACAGGACAACGAACTTCTAAAAAAATATAAAATCGATAGCAGTTAATTGGAAATATCCACAATCACTTTCAAGACGCGAACAAGTAGTAATCGCTAGATTGAGAATTGGTCACACCAACATAACTTCATCGTAGCTTTTAAGAAGGAATCCAAGGAAGTTATGTCCCACACACCAGTGCGACATTACTATTGAACACCTATTAGTATCACGCCCCAATTATAACGACCTTAAGGTACACCACTGCCTTCCTAAGAACGTGAAATCGATGATTCTTTCGGGAAGCAATGTAATAATCTCAGGATTGCTAGGATTTTTGAAAGATTCCGGGCTATTCTCTAGAATATAAAGGCTGAAGAAGTTCAATATCAAGCGGCTAATGACCACAGCCGTTTAAGCCGCAAACAATAAAGAAATACGTATTATAAGAGACCCATTTTTGAGATTATTGAATTCAATTAAGCCCTTTTCAAAAAAAATTACAAACAAAAACATTTTATGAACTGCACACATTTGTCACAACTGATTTCTTAGACATTCAAGAAAAATATTAATGTATTTTCTGAAAAACAAATTAAAGTAACATATCGAATCGCACTCTGTCTATTTACTAATAAAAGAGTGCTTGGCTTATACTACCACAAGTAAATGACCTAATTTTTATTTGCAAGCGCACTTAAAAATTATATTTGGGAATTAAAATCATCAGAGATAGTTTAATTTACAAACACATAATCAATAGTAATAGGATTTAGATTTAATACAGTTATTTCAAGAAAAATTGTGCAAAAAGAATTATGAATCGCAATTACTTAAAGCACGTAAGTATGTACTTTTTAAATTTAAACAGCTGTTTACCGGCCAAGAGAAATATTCGCTTTTTATGTCAATCATTAACAGAAGACACAAAAACGTATTCCAAGGAGATATTATGTATTCTTGTTTTGTTAATGAAGCTTTTAGTTTAAAAATAATGAAAAGCAAACAAATTAATTGTTTAAAATAACAAATAATGGCAGAGCCATCTATTACTCTTAATACGAGATATTTTAATATCAATAATATAACAAAGAAGATTCCTCCTAAAAACGGCATGAATTTTAAAAATTAATTCGGCACAAATGAAAAGCCATCAAACTGTAAATATGAACAATTCTAAGGCTTCTCACCAAAAGATCTTTAACTTAACTAAATAGGTAAAACTATAAAGATTTGCATTTCCAAACAGCGTGACATAGCTGCATTAGACCAATGATTTCGCCGTAGTGGGGCTCATCAGTACGTTTTCAAAATTCGTGTCGTTTTTAGGAGGAATCTTCCTTATTATATTATTTATGCTTAAAATAAGCCGTATTTTTTCTTAATAGCCAAGTTTTTACCGTTTTTTGATTATTCTTACTTACACAAGAAGCATTGAAAAAGTGGATAATAAACATGTTTCAAAACGTACACAACTAAATGTAATTTAGTAAATCCGAATGGAGCGTTTTTTTATCAACTTCAATTACGCTGAGTGTTTATCAATACAAGTTGCAATGACCTGTAATATGAGTAGGATTAGAGTAAACGTACGTGATTCCATCGCAAACCACTATACAATATATATTGAAAAAAGTTTTCCAAGTAATTTCTAAATTCGATTGTGCCCAAATTAAAGCTGCTTAATTTTTTTTATTATTTTTTGTGAATGAATGAGGCATAAAGAATAAGTGGTTAAAGTATCCCAGAGTATTTCAAAGCAACGCTGTATATACCTACATCTATTATTAATTAACATAATCATTCAAATAGAAAAAGATTTGTACGCACAATTAATTACCGGCATTTGTTTACAAACATGTTCTGTTCAAACTAATTTATACAGGGTTAACCAAAACATGTGATACCTCGTAAACTGTGAGTACCTTATGACTGGTATAATCAATTAGACTATGATTTTTTTAAATGTGTAGTACTCCAAATAGTAACAATTATAATATTAAGTCCAACCGTGGCGTGTGCGCCGTGCCGGATAGTAATTTCGTTGCCCTTGATGTGCGTTAATTAATGCCATACCTTTGTTCTTAAAAACATTTATTCCAGAAGATGACGGTAAAACAACTGTATGTTACTTTACCTGTCATATTTTAGAACAGTGTTTCTCAATTTTCGGAACACAAATCTAACAGCAATTTAAAAATCATTTTTGCAAACAAAAATAAATAAATAAGCGTTGTATTTTCACTTGTTCTTTTTGTTTATAAAAGTAATTTTTAGATAATAATATTGCTACTGATCGACGTAAAAGGAATCGATTATTTTGTTTTAAGACGTATCCATTGAGTACGTTACAAATTTTAAAACAAAATGAATTGTATTAATATCCCACTGACATTTAAAACAAAAGAATTTGAAATCTTGTGTTTTTAGCAAATAATTTTAGTAGCAACCAATGAATATGTTTGAATATTAAAACCTAAAGTGTGACGATCGACTTAAAGTTATTTTGTTATTCCAAAGAAAGTAAACAGGTCAAAGAACTTGTATAGATCACATTCCTACAAGTACGTCCTAAGCAAAAATTGCTTGTTTTTTAGTATATCAAGTTATAGTAGTACGTGTTCGTTATAATTCCATTCACAATTCCTTTTACTTGGTAGATACTATTGTATTTCGAGCAAACTATATCATTTAAATTTCCAAAATTTAAAAATCCTTTTTAAAATAAAATACAAAAAAATTTTTCTACAGGTCGTAAGGTACCCACAGTTCGCGCGATGCCACATATTATTGGGACACCCTGTATACAATTTCTAAAATTTTTTTAAATCATCAATTACCCCAATAACACGAACATCGGGATTTGTGGTTATACTTATTTATTTATTTATTTTAATTACCATTATAAAATCATCATACTAGTTACTGTAGTATACACAGATAATTTACTTCAACCCTTCAATATTTTCCATACGTAAATATTTCGCGTTTGAAAATAGTGATAGCATATCTAATATAGCGTTATGTGATTGGTAAAAGTCACTTATAATTTCAACTTAAATTTTGTAAGATTTCAAGGAGATAAGGGTGTAAATCTATTTTAGTGTTCCCTGCAAGAAATAACCATTTCTGATACATCTATCTAAAAATTGCAGATTTAGATAATTTCTCACTTTTCTAGGGTTTATGAAACCACAGCAATGATACCTATGGCAAGGAAGTTTCGCCTAAATAGACCAAAGATTAGCATTCTGGGATTATTTTGAATTATTCTGATTCAAATATATTTTGATCGTCAAAAATTGATACATTACCATTTTTTTTTGATAGCTGCTCTAAATTTTTCGATAATCAAAGTTAACAATTGTTTCGTACTAATAAAGAATCTAGAACAATCATCGTCAACACTACAAATAGCTAGAATATTAAACGTACCAACAAAATGTGGAAAATAAAATAGCAAATCAACTGACAGCTTTATTTAATATTTACCTACTAGATATAAATTTAAATCTTTAGAACAAAAATTAAATAGAATCAACAAGAAGGATCTCAAAAATTTAAAAAATTATGAAGTTATAACAACAACATGGAGTTTAGACAACAAATATGATCCTTATGATATTTTAAATTGTTTCCTGGGAACACACTTAAGTATTGACTGTAAAATGACAACAGGAAATCTTAATTTCAGGTACTTGTCTATTTATTACACAATTTTAAGTGTTTTATTGAAAAGATCTTATTAATAATACAATTCCAAAAAACGTTTTAAATGTCCACTACAGAATAGCCCAAAGATTATATTCGAGAATCGTACTGAATCGTTAGCATACAAATATATTTTTACTGAGAGGTCCAAAAAATATTTTGGGTGACATGCTGTAAGTATCATCCGCTGTAAATAAACATAACACAGAGCTATATTGCAAAAATGAAATGAAGGTCTTTGAGAAAATCCGAAACGTTGCGTTTGATCCGACAGTTTAATTGAAGGAAAAATATATACTGGTTTAGAATGCGAATCTTTGCTTTCTTGTAGTAGTAGGGCAACAGGGCTTCTACAGCTGAAGTGGGCCCCAAGATTGCGGCCAGAGTGTCTGAAGGGGAGTAGCCCTAGGTGTTGAAGTGGGGCGAAGTCCTAGATGCAGGAATGGGAGCCCGAACTCAGCCCCCGCACTAGACAGGGGCCCCAAAAGGGCCGCCAGAGTTAGTTGAGGGGGCACAGCCCCAGGTGCAGGATCAGTCACGTGGGGGACGCTTAAATCACATGACAAGATGTCTGACAGAGAATGGGGCCCAAGATGGCTGCAAAGAATAGCGCTCAAGATGGTGCCTATGGAATAGGGCTAGCTAATGGATTGGGGCAAAGTTGTCAACCTAAATTTAGTTCCAAAATGGCGTCGTATCTATTACCAACTTAAATGTAGTTCCAAAATAGCGGCAGATTCAAACTTGAATTTTCACCGCCATTTCTAACTTAGAAAAGTTCTCCAAGATGATTTTTAGACTTAAATATGGCATTTAGAATGCAAATTCAAATTCAAATTTCCCCGCGTCATTACTCGCGCGCCATTTATTAGTGTGGCGACTAAGTTCATATTAGTGGTTAGGTTTGCGACTTGACTACGCCCATCTATGAGTGTAGCGATGTACTTCATATTAAAGATTAGGTTTGAGACTTAACTATATATTATTTGTAGGGGCTCAGAAACGTACTTATGCTTAAACATTTATATCAGAATAAAATGCGCTTTTACTTAAAATTAACAGATATCGCAGGAGGTCAAGCAGTTTACAAAGGAAACCGTATGCGAATACATTAAATTTGAAGTCGGCAGCTCCCTAGCTGTTTGCGTATCCTAACTAGAAAAGGGAAAGAGATATCGCAGACGGTCTAGAAGTTTACAAAGGAAACCGAATGCGAAGACGTTAAATTTGAAGTCGGCGGCTCTCTAGCTGTTTGCATTTCCTAACTAGAGAAGGAGCATAGATATCCCAGGCGGTCAAGAAGTTTACAAGGAAACCATAGGTGAAGATGTGAATGCAGGCGCCATCTTTGAGATTTCCGTCATCTATGAGGCGTATGCCTATACTTTAATGCGTTTTAGTGCAAAAATGTAT
>JAHWXV010152410.1:0-12295 GCA_024586415.1 Phrixothrix hirtus
TAAAAATTTCATTTATTCATATTAATCCTTACTACTTGATCCTAGTAGTTGTGAGTCGTATATTTCTATATTTGAATTATACAAAACCTCTATAAATATATCTTGTATTTTGTTTTCAACTATTCTAGAGTACTTTATTTTGAAAATTTTAATTGTAACATAAATTTCTTATCACCATAAAATATGGGGTGGCCTAGATCCCGTTAAGGCAAAAGTCAATAACAAAGTTTGTCATTTTGCATCTCCAAAGGGATAAATATTTAAACGTAGGTTTAGGAAACTTTGTTATTCTTTTTTGTTTGTATTTATTGTCGAACTCGTTCACGGTAATAAGCGAATGTATTGCTTTACTTTATTTGTATTTCATTTCTTGTTCCAAGCACCTTGCTTTTTTTTAGGTTAGGATAGCACCAGGACTTAGAAGTCGTCGTACATTTTGTCGTGTGAGGTGTACGTACGAGACAGGTGTACGCCTGACGCCCTGTACAGGTATACGATTTCTTTCCCTTCCCATAGGTACCATCTGCGAATTGTGGACGAGAGCCGAAACCAGCGTAACAAAGTCGCCTACGCCCCACCCCGATTAATTCCTACTGAGATAAGCTGCGGTAAGTCCGGTTTTCTTTTGCAACACGAACAACGGAGTGGTTGTTGTAACGTCTTACGTGGCAAGCAGTCAACATCCATATAGTGGCAGCATCTTAATACAACGCATGGCAGAACTTAGTCCCCAGCGGTAAACGAATTAATGTAAAACAACAATTACCAATTAGGTTAATTAGAAAACCAGTGAAATACATACCGGTGGTTAGATATTACAAGAGCACAAAGAAGTACTAACCATTTATACAGAACGATTATTGAAAAGGAAGGAACGAGTCGTGCTTCGAACATATGCACATGTGGCTATAGCTGATAACATGGAATTTCACCAAGGAATTTTAATTTAATTTGAATGCGTTAAATCGTGGCACTATTTGTTGAATAAGATTTTAAAATACAGAATGTTCTATAACAGATTAATTGGCAATAATGATGAAACGAATTTGTAGCAAAAGAATTTTCATAGCAACTGAAAAATAAATTATGTGTTCACAACCGACGCTAGATTAAAAATAAAACATGAATTTTACTTTATTTGCCAAATAATTTAACCAAGTGCATACGAGGTTCACCAAAATAATAACTAATTTGTATTAGTAAACGAAAAGAGTATAAATTTAATTTTAACCGTGACAATTCTTTTTCTGGTTTAATGAATGAGTGTACCAAATGTTTTACTAATTTTGTTGATACTCAATTTTGTTTAAGGCTGTGCAGATTATTTTGATGGTAAAACAAATTTGGAAAGTTCAAAAATAAATGTTTTGCTCATTTAAGGTAAGCTTTCCGGCGGTCACTACGCATATATTCCAATAGACAGAGAATTTTTTCTACTATATGAAAAATATATTCAGCCACTTTGAGAAATATATGAAGGATTTTGAGAAAAAATTAAAACACTGAAATAATTGTACCTTTAGAGGTTGTTTCAGGGATAGCTTCGTGATTGGGGTTGTTCAAGATACTTTGTTGGTTAAGAAGGATCCATTATAACAAAGGAGCACTAAAATTACTTTATCCAAAATTCGTTCTAAATCAAACATGCATTTTACTGTACTATTCATGATTTTACTACTGCACTAGTAATATCTATTCATGAGACTCATTTTAATCATAAATCTTTTTTAAATATCAGCTATAAATGTATACATGTATACATGGAACTTAATGCTCTACAAATAAAGTTTTTTGTGTTTTTATTAAAAGATTGAGCCTCTAAAGGCTGTTTTGGAAAATTTCGTTATCCAAATCGGTGTGGATGTTTTTACTTAAAAAGGACCCCAATTCATCTAATTTTATCCTACTAAACTGTAAATATTTTGAAGTGGAGAGATCTGTTTCCTGATTTCACTTAATGTAAACTAGGAAAAATAGTGCTGTAACTTCATTTCTATAAATACCTTTAAAGAATTTTTGCTTTAGAGTATTATATTAAATATATGCATTCATCTTAGTTTTATAATGTTCTACTTGGGTGACCTCTGTTGCCTATTTTCTCCGAACGAAGTTCGAAGAAGTTTATGAAAGTTTTAGTCATACAAATCATATTTTACTTATTTGCTTTCAATAGTGTTTCTTAAAATTATAATTTATTGAACATTTCTGCACATCTATCGAATTTTATTTTATTTTAAAATCAAACTAATTCATATCAGGATTGAAATTTTACTTTTTATATTTGTATAGAATACTAAATAATCACTTACAAACAATATATGATTATTAATTTTTTTACATGAAATGCGTTCTGGGAAGTAATTTTACCGAATCTTTTAATATATAGCAAGATTGTACTTCTCATTTAATCAATACCAGTTTTAGTTTTATTTCGGAAATGTCTTTATTCTCTATAAATGCCTGAATCTGTACTTTTACACAATATAATAATATAAACAATATAAATAATATAATAACATGGAAACGTAAAGTTATACATCAAAGATGTTTACTTGTCTAATACTTCCAAATGTATTGTAATAGTTTAACAAAATTTTATTAAGATTGGTATTATAAATTCCAAATTTTTATAAAAACTTAATTTATGTTCAAACTAAAGAACACGATTCTTAAGTTCTCTGTGTAATAGATTTCAGTCATAATGGAATTTCGCTGACCATAATGGGTACTTATCGTAAAGTTATGTAGTTGTGGTCAAACAGGCTGGCAACGTTTAATTTAATTTTACAGCTATTAATTTGGCTTTTATCTTTCAAAGATGTAAAATCAAAGCTTTCCGCAACCCCTTTTAAGTGCTTATTTTTCACGGGGTTAAACTTTCACTGTAATTGAAATTTATATTTAAAGGAACCACATTTTCCCCTAATTTCAAAAGATTTTCAGCTGATTATAACTTTCAAACTTGATGAAATATTTACCTAATTAAATATATTTGAATAATGATATTTATTTCCACAACACATTGACTTAGGATTGTTAAAAACGGTTGCGTGCTACAATTCCAATATAAGCAATAATTAACAGAAAAAGTTAAAGCACTTAATAAGTTAAACCATAATCCCAAATTGCAGTGACATTCTCATATTACGAATCTTTATTGTACGGAATTTTCTATTCAGTTGAGTATTAGGGGATTCCACATTACTTTTTATCGTATTTAATAAAATAAGATACCGTTTAACACGAGATCGAGAAAACAGTGGTTAAAAGAACGAGTAGGTTATTGTTGGTGCATCCCGATTGACAAGATTTATTTAAAAAGCAGTAACACGTTTATTATCTAATCTCTCCTTGATAAAATGATTGAATGCAGAAAATTTGGTAAATATATAAAAAAAATCGAATTTGTTTCGCTACAAATGCCATTTTGTACTTTAATTTATTCTAGATTTCGTACTTGGAATCGCTTTTGATGATACGTATGAAAAATTAATATTTAATTTAATTGTCGAAAAGCAGTTAGATTATATCTTTAATTTATAGATTAATTTCTAAATCAGTTTTGCCAATTGTGTGTGACACTCCCTTGGTTTTAGCGTAATCGATTATAAATTAGAAACTAATCATTTAAAGTCGCCCGGTATATCCTATTATAAAATAGTTTAATTAATTAATATCAGACTTTATCTAAAAAGAATATTTCAAGTTCCGCTAACACTCTAATTTTAATTTCAAGTTATTAGTAAATAAGAAGAAACGAAATGTTTAAAGAAAAATAATGTTGATAAGTTTAATTCATGAAACAATAAAAGATTCACGATGTTAGTTATATTGTAGAGCACTTCGGGATGAACAGACATATTAAATAAAAAGGGTAGCGTAAAATCAGATCCTTCCAGGATACGTTATAGGCGACTCCTGCTTTTAATCTGGGAAGTGACAAAATATTTAAATAGAAAGTGTCATTGATACAATTTACTTGCAAAACGGATTTTTTGGTTCACGTTCTGCACTTGAATCTGGTAATCCAGGGACGTTTTGAACATGTCTTTGAGGAAATAGTGGTTGAGGTACCTGTTGTTTAGCACCTCAGATAGGTGGTGGAGTTATGATCATCAATTTATATGACAGAACGAATTATTTTATTACATTTTAACTTAAAATTAATATTGTGAAATGGGAACCTGTGGTTTCTACAATTTAAGAATTTGTAATACTAAATACAGAAATTTTACCGTAGAATCTATTTTTGAATAAAGTACCCTTCAATGTAAAGGTTGCAATTGTACGAACTATAAGTAAGTAATTTTCCGGAAACAAAAATTAAGTGCTAATATTGAACTGCGAAAATTACATGTCAAATTATTTTACATGTTTAAATATTGTTGAAATAATCTGTGTCTCCATGCAACCGATTCTTTAAAGGCGGATCAGGGAACGCCGTTTTTATATCCGCAAAAAAATTACTCAGTCCCCATGAAAGAGAATTTTGCTCGCTTTTTTTAGTACCTTTAGTGTTTTTTTGTTGTTTTAAACTTTGATAAAATTAATTATTTCGTTATTACTTACCGTTTCAAGATTTCCTTCTATTTTAAATAACATATTAATTGGTTATAATTTCTAATAAAGTAGTATAAGCAATACAACTATTGAGCATAACCCATGTTCCAAAATGCATACAAAATTATCCGCGACGTTAAACAAAAATAACGTTATTTTATAAAGGACAGAGATAGAATACTGGTAAAAAGTTGAACATATTTTAACTTTTTGAGGAATCGCCAAATTCTTCAATTATCCGCAAGCAAATTGGCATCATTAGCAATTCAAATACCTTGAACAAATAGCAGAGTTTCGGCGAAAAAATTTCCGCAAATTCTATTGCATTGCGTCGCAACTTTACTCTGTCATATCGCTATAAATGCTATGGACTGCTGGTTAATAAGGTTGCCTTTATTAAAAAAATACTGTGCCGAGAAAATAAAGGACGAACAAAGATTCTTTGGATCCTTTTCAAATTACAGACAATGTGCAGTCAATTTCAGTCTAGTTTGGAACAACTACTGTCAATTTGTAATTCAGTCAAAAATCTGGGAATAGAAATTTGAATCATTTAGATAGATAATATTTATTTTGGAAGAACCCATATAAATCATTTAACACTCACAGTGCTGAAAACTAGAATATTTTAGAGCTTAGATACATCTAGAGTGTTTACTAACATAAAAATGACAGTAGTTGTCCCAGATTAAATTGAAACTGACTACTTTAGGTATTTGTGATTAATTGATTAAACGCTTACCAACATGGTTATGTGTTCGTTGTTTAAGCTATCGTGTCAAATTATTGTAAAGATTGATTCACGTAACCGTCAGGTCAAGGAACGGAAACCTAACGTCAAAACGAACTGTCAACGTTTGCAACCGTCACGGATTCTTTCAAAGTATATTTTGATGTGGCACTTCTTAACTTTGCCGTTGTATTCTACAAGTGTAAGCTTGTGTCGGGAGTACCTATGACACTCTCAATTCATCAGTAGCTTGTCAGTATATACGTGTCTTGGTCCAAGTAACCAGAAAATGGAAACAATTAATGATGAATTGTTAATTGAACAAGTGCGCCAGAGTTGAAAAGTATTTTGAATGTTTCAAGTACATAAAAAGTAGAAACTTAAAAATTTCCCCCTTGTCTAGGGAAGTTGTTAAAATTAGACTCCTTTTCTGGCGCAGTAGAAACTCCAGATGCAGTCGATGATATAGACGAAATGAAAGACTCGTTGCAAGATATTAGTGAAAATGGTGTTACCGAAGTGACCACCGGTGAAACAAGAGTATCAAATACTATAAAACCAAAATCAGATGAAACGGCGCCATCAATTAAAATATTTCTTCAGTGTCCTAAATTGTAGAAAAAGAAATAAAAACTGAGATAGCATCCATTGTGTTAATGAAATATGTAATGGAACACAGCAGTGAACAATCTATGGTGCTAACAACCGGAAATTCAAATAATGTGCATCCAGCCGAATTGTTGCTACTGTCAAAAATTTTCTTCCTAAACGACAACACAGCAAAATCTGTTGTTTTTAAGGGATCTCGGATTTGCAATGAAGACAACTTAATGGTGAAAATTCTGGTATAAAAACAATACCATATGATAAGCAATTACCATCTGCAAGTGGTTCTCAACAATGGCATATACATCAAGTCGAACCAAGTAATTTTCATTTATTACAACCACATACAGATCCTACAACTACACCTTCTATGCCTTTAGCTTCACATAAACGAAAAGCAGTAGCATATTGCCGAACACCAACTTCGTCACCTACATAGACTTCAGGGGACTGATCTGTTTCTATACGAAGCTGCATTGAACATTTTTCTGAATATCAATAAAAATTATTTTATAATTAACCAAAAAATACAAAATGTAAGAATGTGCTGTAGCTATACATAAATAAATAATAAAAATTAATGTTAAACTAGATGACAGAATTTTATAACTTATATTACTTACCTTACAAAAACAATTAGTTTCTCGTTTGCACTGATAGATTTTCGAAATTTAGTGTTAAATTTTTCGATTTTATCCTTAATATTATCAAAAAGGATGTAAAATTGGTACTGTGATATTTGGAAGTATATGTAAGAGGACGATTCATCGTCTCCTAACTAATTAACCCTATACAGATGGTAATAACTTACACCCTATTTGGACGATTTAGTTATACATATACCCCAACTTAAATCATTACATTTTGATAGTAGATTCCTACAAATAGGGCGTTATTAGTTATTATTTTGGAAAGTCAACAAGTCACTTAACCCGCAAGTATACGCCAATTTGGAAAGAGTTGCATCCTAGTAATAAAAAAAATTTCGTCGTGATGAATTGACTCGTGATTTATATCCTGCGAACATTACTGAGCGATTAAAAACCTGATATTACAGTACAAAGTACGCTATCTGGGTGTAACGCACACTTTACAGTTAGTTGTTTTCAGGGGGTTTGCTATGTGTGTTTGTTACTTGATTCCGAAAAGAAAAGACGTAACAGTCAAAACTATTCAAATACATATAAATGGAACCAAATGTGCATAACATACAACATAATTGACAGTGAACTTTTTTTTCATATTTTATATCCTTAAACTTTGGTATCATTTACTATTACCAAGCTCAACTTTACTTTTCGCCTCGAACAGTTATCAACGTATTAAAACAAGATAAATAGAAATTAGCTCAAAAATAGCTTAAAATGCCTGTCAAAGAGAATCAGGCAGCTATCTTAAAACTTTTTGGAATTATTTCAATTTGATGTGATCATGAGTATAGCTGTACCTCAGCTGTCCGTCTAGGGCTAAATAAGGTATGGTAATCGCCTATGCATTTTCTTTTAGATAACCTTTTTTGCACCCACAATCATTTAGGTTTGCTTTGAATTTTTGTCACTTTTTCTTCTAAAATAATGGCAGTAATTGCTAACTCTTTGCAACTGATTTAGCGTTTGGTATGCTTGTAAGTTGAAAACTCACCCGACACTTACATTATTTATGACTGTCTCATAAGTAGAGAATTCCGTAGCAAAAAGTTGACGTTAGCGATTCGCTTCCGACACTATGTGTGAATTGTAACATAAATCGACGTCACATTTCCATTCAGTTACGCGACGGTGACGGTACTTATAGTGTGAATCGACCTTAAATGGTATTTCTCAAAGTTACTTAATATGGTATTAACAGTATTTCATATTCATTCCTAAAATCGTGCAAGTAATTTGCTTATCAAAACACTGATAATTATTCAAATAGCGCAACACAACCCTAATAAAACGCAAATATAAATACTAGTGTTAGCAGTACAGTTACCAAATCGATTCTTAAGTTATTTACCCGTTGAATCCGGAGTATCACCGCAGGTGATCTTCCGCAATTTAGTGTATTTAATATCGAAAGGAAAAATTAGAGGTATTCTATTCCTTTTTTAGAACCTGTAACGAAGGAAATATTGGGACTCAATTTCCAGCTATCTTGTTTTAAAATTAATCACTGCCACCAATTTGACTGTAAATTGATTGTTCGTTTTAGCAGGCCAGGCTTAGGTTTAAGTCAGTAAAGTATAATGTTTAATTAGGTTTACTACAAAGATTGAGCTCTATGTCGTGAGAAAATGCAATAGTCATATATGCGAGAAATTAGTATGTTCTGGACTTTACGCTATTAAGAAATACCCATGGGGGTATTTGAAATGTTTAATCTGGACTGAATCTTATGTACTTAACTTGAAACTGAAACACAGATGATGTGTAGAAACTAGAACTATTGTAAGAACCGTTCATCTAGGAAATAGCTATATATTTGTTTACTTTAAATTAGTTTTGACATATAACAACTCCTTTAGTATTGTTGATCGAAGCCATTATCAAGAATTTCTAGCTTTACATATAAATAAAGGCAAGGAAACACACTAACTTTTTATATGCAAGTTGTGCAAATATAGAAGAATAGAATTGAAACTGTTTGTTTTTGTATCGATCAACATTTACTTATAAAGGCGTATTCTACACGTTAGTATAAATGCTTTCCTCCTTTACAAAATTTACCATTTAACCAACTTTTCTTTGCAGTTATCAACCTCTTCAAATAGAAAATTCACAGTATTTAGGTCCATTTGATTCTTACGTATTCTTCAATATTTAGAGGAAGTCCATTAAAGTTTCTTTTAGAGATTATATAAATAATATTAAATGTACGAAAACTATTCAATATTCGTAAAGGGTCCTAACTTTTTCTGACTCCACACCTTCATTTATTGTTTAACTGCTTTTTTCAAACTAGACCACTTTGGTTGCAATGCACTTATCCCAAGATTTCTGCCATTCTTTGAAGATGTGCATGAGATCATTTTTTGAAAAATTCTTCAGAATTGCCTCCGAAGTTTGCACCACTTGCTTTAAAGTCTGCAAACGCCTTCCAAGACAGCAGAAAGTCTTAATAGGCAAGGTTTGACATGTAGAGTGTATGAGATACAAGCTTTACCTTAATATTAGCGAGATAATCCATCACAATGTTTTCAATTTTCTGTCGTAACATCTACCCGGTTGCATGGAGTTGTGGTCTTTTCGCCTGGCATGACCCGTCATGAAATTAGTCATGCTTTCCTATTAAAATTGTGTATTTTGGTACAATATATTGATAAATTATCCTTTGGATATCATAGAATTAGATAATCATGCCTTTTCTAGCTGATATCATCACTTTATACTTCTCGGTGTTGGTAACGATGAAGTTTTCCACACCTAACTTTGCTACTTACTCCCGTAGATATAGCAGTAAAGCTGAAATATCGTCAGTTACCAACTTCGTAGGGAACTCTTCGAGATCTTCCTATACCGTTTGTCTGAACGCCCAAACTTGCACGCGAGCATCATTTTGCTCGGAAGTAAGCAGTCCCGGAACCCACAACACACAAATGCGTTTCATGAACAGTTTTTTTGTTAGCAAAGTAGCAGGAGTCTATTGAACTATTCAGCAGCTCTGACAATTGTCTTAATATGATTCGTTTATCTCATCGCATAATAACAGCAGTAGTGTTGATGCTTGTCTCCGTTAGAGCTGTAATCGGAATTCCAGGACTGGTCATTTTCGATGTTGATCGTTTTCCATTTTTGAACATTTTATACCACCGACCAATGGTACTACAGGGAAAACAGATTCTCCAAACGCCTTTTCGAGCAGCGAATAAGCCATAGCATATGATTTTTTGAGGCACAGGCTAAATTTCATAATATTAAACTGTTCTTCAAGTGTCCAGTCCATTGTAGCAGAGCCAAAACTGAATATGTCTCAGCTCGATCAATTGGCATCGACCTCAATCAAAACTGAACTAGTAAGTAAAACTCTATACTAATTTTGTAATACACAAACAGAAGTGTATCGCTCTAATTGAGACGGTAAAATACCTATGTTCGTTTATTGTGGAATAGGTCTTGGACAGTTTCTCCACTACAAAATGCAAATGATGTTAAAAGATTTTAATTCAAGCCCGTATAATTCTACATTGTGTTAATATTATTTCTTAAAATAATATGTCTAACATAAAATTAATTTTTTGTAGAATAGTCTAAGGAAACCCATATTGCATAGAAGACCAGTATAAGCAAATATTAGGAATACAACTAGAAAAATGAAAAGTAATTACTTGTATATCTTCAAGCATAATTTTCTATTGGATCTATGGTAATGGTATCAATTTATATATGTAGAATCACTAAAGCTGCTCCACAATTGGTCGTTACATCATCGGAAAGATATAAACTAAACATATGTCATAAAGACACCGATGCTGTGTGCTTTTTCTTATTTATCAACATCATTTAGGCTCAGCAATATCAATACCAAGAATGGTTACGAGAGTATGGTCATTAAATTATAATGGGGTTGATATTTTGTATTTTTATCTGTGTCTAAGGAAAGGAGGAAAGGGAAAATATACGGTCTTATTTAATGAAAAAGCTTTAATTTCTGAAACTCGAGGACAGATTAAGTTTATTTATGCATTATTAACTAATTAGATATTATCAATTTTTAATAGAATAAAAATAGTGCATAGTCCATTTCTACAACTAAAATTGATTAAGGGCCGATTTTACAATCTGTAGTTAAAGTTATCTTACAGATCCTTTCCATAGAAACCATTATTAATACAATGGTAAGTAAGGAAGTTAACTAGTAGATAAATTTAACTGGTGATTGTAAAAGTGGCCCTAAGTCTACGATAGTCAAAATTATTAGAAATGAAAACATTCGCATTTAAAAGAAATTAATTTATAAGTAAATTGTAAATTATCCCGGGAGTAGGTTTGAGCATTGGACTGCCTGGTTACAATTCCTATAATATGGCAAATACGTCATCGTAAACTTCATTTATATAAGCTGCTAATGTGTGCTATTTGGGGTACACTACTTTTTACATTAGCCTATAATAATAGTTGTAGAAACGACACAAAAACATATGCAAACAGCACTATAAAAACATACGTTATCCTTATTTGTGTTATGTAACTATCTTTGGTGAGGAGAGAGATAAACATAACCTACAGATAAGTGCTAAAACGGTTTCCGATTGAAATATAACAGCGGCAGTCAGGTTGGCGTTTGGAGTGAGGTGTAGTGGCTTATTTTTGTAAATTGTTGAATTAAAATAATTATAATTTGTAATAAAATAGTGTCTAAAACAATGTCTAAGTATGCTGTATTTAAATGTAACAGTAGAGTACGAGAAAAACGTCCAGGAATAACATTTCGTAGGTAAGAAAATTAATGTACGTGTATCTTTTAGGTGCAACATTAATGCTTATTTATTTAATTTGCTCTATAATATAGCAAACGAACTTTTGTTAAGCAATTGTTTAATTTTGAATCCATTAGTTAGTAATGTGCCAATGTCTTTATTATATTTTCTTTTTAATGTTCAATATGTTTAGTAATTAGTGAAACTGTTAATCTACTCTTTTTGAATTTATAAGCTAATAAGTCATTTCCCTGATACAGGTGATGGAATAAAGCACCGAAAGCTTGACCAAATGAATAAATAGTTTATTTTATTAATAGCCTAAGATCCCCTAACACTATTTAAACAATTATTACAATTTATAATAGGCTGTTATCTAGATAATTAATTTTATATATACTGCTCAACAAATGAAGTGGACCATCAAAAAGGTTAGAAAAATTGCAATTTATTGTTAATTTGGGCGACATAATAGGATCACAGGTACCATATCAATGTTGAAGCAAAATGTTACCATAGCAACAGTTAGCTTTCGTTACTTTGTTTATTTGTGTGAAATTGTTTTAAGTACTGTTGAAATTCTAAAAATGTTCTTCTTTTTAGGGAATCTAGATTTTTATTGCATAAAGCCCTCTAAATGTGCCCCTACGACGGTTAGCAGAAAGCGAGATGTTTAAAGCTGTTGGCTGGTTGGAGGTAGGAATGTTACAGCGTTCCGTTGCCAGAAGGCTACATGTTTCTTATTATGTGATTGGTAGAGCTTGATAAAGGCATTTAGTGAATGGTACACCCATATACAGTCTTGATTGAGGTGTAAAACGAAAGATCATTAGAAACAAGACAGATTTTTAAATTTGTTTGCGCGTCGAAATCGGTTTGATAATGCTATTAAATTGAAAGCAACATATACAGTGAGAGCAACAATGGTTGTCCGGACGATACTTGTTTCCTCTTGTGTTATCAAAACTTCGATCCAGTCTGATATTAGCTCCGTTAGTAAA
>JAHWXV010152431.1:0-15293 GCA_024586415.1 Phrixothrix hirtus
CAAGAAAATCGCGAAAAACGAAAATTCGGAAAATATCTAAAAATGACAGAAATAAAGTGGAACTTCCGGTTATTCGATTTTAACTAAATTCTTCATTTGACCTACCAATGTAGTTGCGGCAACGAATAAAAATTTTCATTCAGCTAGGATATTTAGTTTCATAGTTATTTTATTTTAAGTTAACGGTGAAGGTACTTCCGGTTACTCAATTTACGGAAAAGTTTATGGGAAAAGACCTAAACTATATAAAAGGTCATTAAATGGGTAAGACATAAAATAAATTTTAAAGAAATCGTTACAGCCGATTTTGAGAAAATCACGAAAAACCGAAAATTCTGAAAATATCTAAAAATAACAGAAATAAAGTTGTACTTCTGGGTATTCGATTCTAACAAAATTCTTGATTTAGCATGCAAAGATAGTTGGGATCCCATATACAGATTTTGATTTATTTAGGACCATCAGTTTCATAGTTATTTTAGTCACAGTTAATGGTAAGACTACTTCCGGTTACTCGTTTCATGGACATTTTTTTGAGAAACTGTTTTAATTAATTAAAAGGACATCAAATCCTTAAGAAATATAAATTTAAAAAAATCTTTTAAGCTGATTTCGAGAAAATCGCGAAAAACCAAAAAATGACAAGAATAAAGTGGTACTTCTGGTTATTGGATTTTAGTGAAATTGTTACAGCCTCGTGCTAGGCTGGATATAAAGTAAAATGTAAAATTTAGTTTATCTACGACTTTTAGTTTTATAGGTATTTTGTTCACACACACACACACAGACGCACACACACACACACACGCACGCACGCACATTCACACGCACACGCTCACGCGCACGCGCAAGAGCACGAGCACGAGCACGAGCACGAGCACGAGCACGAGCACGCGCACGCGAACATACACGCGCACACGCACACGCACACGCACACGCACACGCACACGTACGTATGCACGCACGCACGCACGGACGCACGCACGCACCCACACAGATGCACACACACACAACTACAAGCATCGCTTATACAAGGTTGTTTTGAAATAGTTGTTGAAACGAAAATTGGCAATTTTACGTATTAGAAGAGATACATTTTTAGATTATCAAACCCCATCAAGCCCTTTTGTTACATTGGTCACTTAATTAATCTCAAAGATATTCAAGAAAACTACGAATGTATTTGCTGACAATAAATTAAAATCACATATGGAATTTCGCTCTATTTATTTACACATTAATGGGAGCTTAACCTGAAGGTCATTTAATTTTTATTTATTAGCGTAGCATAGATATTGAATTTCAACAACCAATTTCTGCTTAACACTTTACCTTGTAACGTGTACCTGAAATTTAACCCAAAAACACCTTTACTGTTTGAATATGATTTACTTGTTTAATTTTAAAAGGACTTTTGGTCCAGTACAATTCAGTTACACGTTAAAATGATTTATTTTTCGAATGATTTATTTAGCATTTTTACGATAACACCCGGTATACGTATGTTTGAATTATATTTTTATTGGGTTAGTTTAATGACGTATACACCATGAAAGTAGTTTTCGTCATCATTTATAATTAGTATAAAATTAACTTGTCTGTGCAGGTGTAGGTAAACAGACAACCGATAACCCAGAGTTCAATGTTTGTAAACAAAACATTCAGATTCAAGTTCAAGACATTGACCTATTTTGTTTTATATTGTGTCTGCAGAAAATTGATAACCGTTATCGCTATATGCGAGTTTTAGCTATTTATCTAGTGGAAATTTCAGAGTTTTAATTAACAGTTTTTCGCTTTGTGTTTATTAAATACTTATTTTCAATTGTAGATTTAGATCCATTGTCTGTCAAGCTACATTGTGATATTTAAATATTTTTATATTGTCACATGAACATGTAATTAATTATTTTTGTGTAACAGGGCAATTAATTATTTAAAGATTTCCCTGATTAATGTTACTGTACCTTTACATAATTAACTTGCAATCTTAACCATTTCTCCGTGTCATTAATGTTTATTTTGTGAATTATCGAAGAAAAGTGTACATAAGGTCGATTTAGGCATGCATTGAAATAGTATAAATTCGAGGCACATTTCCGATTTAAAATCGATCGATTCTAAACTTTCAAAGTAGTAAGGTCTAGAATATGATTGTTTGAAAACTGCTCATAAAGCAACCCCTTGTAACATATCCGAGACGTAATATTTAATTTATGAATTAAATTAATTATTACAGAAACCGTTTAGTATATGATTTCCATAAGGCGTTAATGGAGAACGTATATTAAAATCGAAGATCCTAAACATTAGCATTCAATTGTTGAAAGCGTAAATTAATCATTTGATCGGCTGTTAATTAAAAGTCAATCAGCTGTTCCGTACTGCTCATATAAAATACTGTTTGTGTTTGGTCAATTTATTATTTAGTTGTTAACTTCGTTACCTTGACTTGAACATTTCCTTAAAAATCGCGATTTCGGAGACGGAGTGGGAACATCTCTATAACCTGACGATCGAGGGGCACAATATGCCGTTACCCTGGGTCGAAACCTACATGACAACATCTGTATAGAGTTTGTCGGAGCCGTCAAAACACAACACCACAAACCTTAGAGACACTAATCACAGTAATTAACACTACCGACTTTAATATCATTAAATACCAATTTAAATTGTAATAAATGGAAGCTTCGTGTGTACGTATAAACGACGCCATTTCTTTACCGATAATCAATAACCTGAATATAGTAACCATAGATCACGGCCGAATTAATGCGAACTCTGTCGAGATTCGTGAATAATAAATACAGTACACTTTCACTTTGATAAGGGCTGGGAACTTAACTAAAATAAATTTGAATATAAACTCTGTATAAAATAACTTCAAATTTCAACAAATCTTTATTATTGGTATTAATAATTGTAAATATAGTTCAAAGAAATCTGTACATAGTCTATAGCATGCTTTTCATTGGAATACTGGTATTTGGTTAGTAAATAAATAATGTTTAAAACTGTACTGTGTTAATTATTATACAATTATCAAACATAATTCAACAAGTGTATAAATCAATTTGCAAAATGCAAGGCATAAAATATACAGTATAAATTGCATTATTAAGTATTCAATTAGATTAGTCTAGCCAGAATAAATATTTGCAAAGACGTTGCAATAACATTCATAAGTGAGAATCTACATTTAAAGGAATACATTATGAAAACCGAGTTGTAATTTTACCAGTCGATGCACAAAACTCCCTCTTTTCCAATCCAAACCTACCCCTTGCAACAACACCCTCTGTACATATCCCTACCCTGTTCCACTTAGTTAATCGATTAGTTTTAGGTAACCGTAACATTCTATAAAATTATATAAACATCCCATGATACATTTAACGTAAACCCTACTTACTGCAACAACCCTGGACCCCACTCTTCTTCTGATAACTACCCTAGGCTTTGTACGCAGGCTTGGTACAATTAAGAGTAGGATTTAAACTACCGAAGACTGTGCGTTACAACCTTAGAATACTTATGACCCATTTTATCTATTATTAACAAATGATAGATCAAACAATAGGGAATTTCCTTACTTAAATGAAAATTAAAAATAAATTTCATTGTCATTTAATCTTGTTTAGTATTGGCGTGAAAAACACGTTAACATGTCGCATGTAACCTATTACCATGTGCACATATGTACGACAGCGGTCTGATAAAGAGCCGGTTTCTAAGATATTGCGTCAATGACCACGGAATATATATCATTTATGTCAAATACTTTTTGTTAGTAGGTTGCATGTACATTTTAGCGATATATGTCATTTAGTTTATGTTTGACAGCCATAAAAAGCGAACAACCTGTGATTGTGTTAAAATAATGGACATTGATTAAGCATTATTTTTTGCGTGAAAAAAAACGCGAAATAAACGAAGGGAAAACTTGTTAAATATTATGGCACATCTGCTACAGTAAATTTAACTGTGATTTATTGGTTTGCAGAATTTAAACGTGATCGTACAAGCATAATTGGTGAACATCGTTCAGATCGATCAATCGAAGTGACCGCCAAAGAAATGATCGATAAAATCCATGATATCGTATTGGAAGATCTACCAATAAAAGTGCGTGAGATAGCTGATATCATAAAAAACTCAAAAAAATGCGTGGGTAACATTTTGCATAAACATTTACATATGAAAGAGCTGTCAACAGGATGGGTGCCGCGTTTGTTGACAATCGAACAAAAACACAATCGTGTGGTCATTTGAAAGCAACGTTTGGGGATGTTTCAACGTAATACAGATGAATTTTTGCATAGATTCATAATCATAGATGAAACATTGATCCCCTCCACTACACACCTGAAACAAAAAAATAATCAAAACAATGGGTTAAAGCTAGTTCAAGTACACCGTAGAAAGCAGAAGTGGTTGCATCAGTTGGAAAGGTTTTTATGACTGTTTTTTGGGATGCACAAAGTGTAATACTTATCGATTATCTTAAAACGCAAAAAACAAACACAGCAGATTATTATGTGGCATTACTGTATCGATTGCACGTTTAAATAAATAAAAAACGATCAAATTTGGCAAAAAAGAAGGTGCTTTTTCATCATGACAACGCACCAGCTCACACGTCATGGAAAACTCAACAGAAATTGGATGAAATATGTTACGAATTACTTCCACATCCACCAAATTCTCCTGATCTAGCTCCTTGTGACTACTTTCTGTTCCTAAACCTGAAAAAAATGGCTTGGTGGATGGAGACTAAAATCAAATGAGGAAGTTCAATGGGAAACTGATGAATATTTTCGAGGACTTGTTAAATCATACTACAAGGATGGCCTAATGAAATTGGAAAAATGCTGGACTAAGTGTATCGAGTTAAAGAAGACTGTGTCGAGAAATAAAATTAAATTTTGAAGTAAAAGTTGTCTTCTAATGTTCAAACCGGTCATTTATCAGATCACCTTCGTAATGCTTTTTGAATTTATAAACACTAAGAATGTTTTAAAAATAACTGCAGTAATTTAGAAGATATTAATTATTTTTTGCTAGCGCACCTATTTGCTTGTTGTAAAAGGGTACGCACACAAACAGCACAAATTGTTCAATAGTTTAAGAAAGTGCACAACCACTAGCAAATCTAACAGTTTTTATTACCGATAAGGGAAAATAAAATTTTATTTTTTTAATAACGCTTTTGATTGAGAAACAATGAAAAGCAAATTAATTCTATGAAATAAGTCGCAATAAGTCGCGGTAATAGTTTCAATAACAAAGACTTTTCAATTTTTTGATAAATTTTACTTCCACAAAAACATTCAAATTTGATTTAATAACAGAATAGAGCTTTCTATCAATTTCAATTACCCTAAATATTTACCACTACATTGAACAGGAATGACCTGTAACATGAGTTAGACTGGAATAAACGCACGCGATTTCGTTACAGACTGAGATGAAACTTCTTACTATAAATATTGCAAATCAGAGGTTCTTGTAAAGTTTTACAAGAATTTTTTGAATTCGAGTGTGCCTAAATTAAAGTTGTTTAATATTTTTATTATTTTATTGTGAGAATATAGAACCTAAAGGATACATGGTTAAAACTACTGAAACTGTTTTAAAGCAACCCTGTATAGAACACACAGAAATCCTAAATAACCATTCCCATTGGTATTCAATAATAACCAATCACAGCTAAGTATTTCTTCGCTTTCCCTTTCGAGCAGTATAAGGAGAGGTCCGAAAACGTCAAGCTGGCAGGGAGCTGAGCACGGACAATCGTCAGGAGCAGACGTGATTTTTACATGTTACGGGGGTGCTGTATCCTGGCTGCAATTCGCGTTCGCGATGGTCGGACACTCGCGTTCGCGACACCCCGTACACTATATTTGACGGTGGAAAACCGCACTTCTCCATCTAGAATACGGCGTCGAGACCGTGCTCGTAAAATGTATAATAAAACAATAATGTTAGTCAGGAGTTCGTTCCCCGGGCTCCCCTTTACAACCTTTATAAGGATTCGTTTGGAAACCGGTATTCGTACCCTTGTTAGCCCAGTGGTAGAGCATTGGCGCATAAAGCTACGGGATCTGGGATCGTACCCCAGACGAGGAACACATTTTTATATAACTTGTAAAAGTTCGGCTAGCGCGTTTTTATTAAACATTATCTTCTTCATAAAAAACAATAACAGAAACAAAAAAAATTCGGACACTGCTCTATATACTAAAACGATTTCTAGGCGGTCTAATGACTTTATTTGGGGTTTTACGAGTGTTCCCAATGTTGAGCAGCCTGGCAGACCCAATGATGCCTGTACACCAGGAATGATTGTAAATGCGTTGTCACATAGCCAAATAAAAAGGTAAAGATTGTGGAGGCTTTAAACTTATCGATTGGTAAATGATTTCAATTTTACATGATGATTTGGATATGAAAAGCTTTCAGCAAGATGGGTGCCGCGTTTGTTAACAGTGGACCAAAAACATAATCGTTCAAAAACCACGGAATATCGTTCGAAACTGGTTAAGTATAATACATCTAATATTTTGCATCGATTTATTACTTTTGATCAGACTTAGATCCACCATTATACTTTGAAAACAACAAATCAATTGTATAAGCTGGCTTTCGTGCACCCAAAAGGCAAAAGTGGTGTCACCGGTTGATAAATTCCTGATAGCTATTATTTAATGTATGAATTCCGTAAGGCGTTAGTAGAGCACATATATTAAAATCCACGGATCCGAATTATTAGCATTTAACTGTTAGAAACTTAAAAGGGTCAATTAAGCGACTATTGATTAAAAGTCAGTCTGTTGTTTAATACCGTTTACATAGAAACACCGTGTATATTTAACTATTTAGAGTTTAGTCTTAGCTTTAATAATTCCTTTCCTAAAAGCACGACTTTGGACACAGTCAGGTACGAACATTTATTCCTAGCGATCAAAAGGATACGATTAATCGTTGACTCTTGGTCGGGTCCTACAAGATAAGCTCTCTTAGAAGTTGTAGGATACCGTAAATCAAACAGCTCACAAACCTTGAAAAAGCTCTAAACACTAAATAACTGATACTGTCGTAATTAATACAGTCAAATACTCGAAAAAATTAATTATCAACGTGTGTAAATACACGGCCACGGCCATCTTTTTATCCGTAATCAATGATCTGAAATTAATAAACATCGATCGCGTTTGAATTACTACGAACTCTGTCGGAATTTATAAAGGCTAAGGAAAGTACACTTTCGCTCGGATAAGGGTGAAGAACCTAGCTAAATTAAATTTGGACATAAATGTTATTTGAGAAAGTTTCAATGTTCAATAAATCTTTATTGTTGGCTTTAAAAAGTTATATAAATAAATCTGTACATAGTTTCTGACAAGTATTAGTATTTTATCAGTAAATAAATGATATTAAACCGTACTACGTTAATTATTACAAAATTAGTAAAAATATTTCAACTAATATTAAAATTAATATGCACAAATGTATGAAATATACAGTATAAAGAAATAATTAAGAACATTAAATCGAATCAATCTGTCCAGAATAAAATACTTACTGTAACATTCATAATTAAGAATTTACATTTAAAGAAATATACTGTGAAAACTGAGTTGCAACTTTACGAATAAATGTACAAATCGCCCCTTTGTTAAATCCAAACCTATCCTATTCAATAACACCCTCTGTGCATATCTCTGTCCCGTTTTATTTAGTTTATTAATTAGTTTTAGCTGAACTGTTTAATAAATCTGTTCCAAACGCGTTAGACTTGTGAATTTTACCTACGTTACAAAATGACGCAACCAAGTAAAGACTTGTGAACATCACATGATACATTTAACGTACACCCTACTTGCTGTTTCAACTCCTGGACCCACTCTCTTTCTGATAACTACCTGAGGCTTTGTACGCAGACTTATAATTGAGCGTTACAAGTCTTCTCATATTTGAGTTGCCTATGTCTTGAATGATCAGAGCACTATAAAACCATTTACCGCTGTTAGCAACGTCAAGTCGCTTTGATTACCTAGTCGCTAATCGTGCGGGGACCTAATAATCTGATGCATTCTTTGTTTAAAGTGAGCCGATCTAAGCTTCGTTGGTCGAGCAGCGCTGACTTAACTCGGTCGCTTCATTCTAGACCGCAGAGAATTCAGTTAACTTGGCAATAGAACACTCATATTACGTCGACCCTTCGCGCGTTAACATGACATTTTAAATCAACTACAGGTGGAATTGTACTTCAGTACAGGACGCATCGCAATAATAATTATAGTTCATGTCATCCGTCCGCAATTTAATATAATATCGAGTTTATTTATGAAATGCTTATTATCTTCCGTTATTATAATACAAAATATGCTCGTTGAAGTTTTCGTTGCAGAATGTAATTAATAACTATTTGTGATTGCAATCGTTATTGTTATTGTGTTGTTCTGTTCTTTTAATATTTATTTTGTACATTTTCATTTATTATAATTAGCACTGTAAATAACCATCTTAGTAATAATTAGAACAATATATAATTTTCGAAGGTATATTGCCTTGTTATTTACAGACATAATCCTCCTAGGCACAAATAACGAAGTCTATAAACAGCTGAACCATGCCCAGTCACTGCTGAATCCCACCCTCACAATAAATCACCTGGACAAGCACAAAAATAAGTATTTTCGTCTTGTAATCGTAATTAAGTAAACGGTAACGTTACATCCTTCGAAGTTCAATTCAAGATCTCATAACTGTTATATTTATTGTGTGTAAATAAGACCAGATTCTGATGGTCGCGGAATCCAGGCAATTGTGAATCTCTGTAAGGGAATTTCACCACCTACTACCTGAGTGGTCCAATAATAACGGGTATCAAGGTAGGAAGAGAGAATGTAATTATTAATAACTTATCTATTTTATCTATATTATGTACCGTAATTAAGTGTGTTCTATATAGCAAAGGATCACCTTAACAGTTTCCAATTATTTTAAGTCTAATTGTTCTGATTTTCGTGTAATCACATTGTTTTCTTCTTGCCACGTTCTAATGTGATGACACGTGACCATTGTTAATTATTTCTTATCTTTATAAGTCATAACTTCACGATTTGTCTAGGTAAGTTGGTGCCTAACATTATATTGACCTATATCCTGAATGTGCATTGGATTTTCCTATTTAATCACAAGCGAAAATTTAGATAACCCCTAACGCCGACTTTAGGAGTTCGGAAAAACTTTGTCAGGAATTACGAATTGCCAATGTCTAGTTTTTAATATCATTTGTGATAGTGCTAAATATCGTACTATCATTGGTATTATACTATTAATTTGACGACAACATCCTGTAATATATTTACGAATGTGCAAAGTTGTCTTCCTATTTTTAGTTAATTAGTTTGTTTAATTGGTGAAAACATTTTGCGAGATGCATTTAAACACATATTAATTCATTAATTTAAATAAAATTATGTTTGAAATATTGTTTGAATTTCTAATTTGCTGTAAATAGTTTTAATTATTTTCAAAGGCTCAGTATATATCTTATACCGTTACCGTTCATAAATGCTTTATAATTAATTATATTCGCAATGATTAAATTTATATTATTATTTCCATTAATTAGGGACAATATTATTTATAAAACATTACATTAAATCTACCTAAAAAAATATAACCAGTTTTTCTCGTTTATCTATTTATCTACCTTTGCGTGCATTTATAAATAATAGAAATTTTGTCACGAGCGCTTTTAACTTTACGCCACAACAACAGTACTACAACAGTACTATCTCAGCGCAGAAGGGGGCATCCTAAGACTTATACCAGCAATATCATTGCTCTAATAGAAATCGGGGCATGGGAAGAGAAAGAGGACGCCACTACTCCGGATTGCCTCTCAAGATATGGAACTGTTCTCGGAATAGCTAGAAACAGTTCTCTAGGCCTTTTGTTAATTTGTCCCGGGGTTCTTTTTGTCAAGACCCCAAGGGTTAGTACAAATTTTGATCTCGATCTTAATTAATACATATCCTCTGAAATTTAAGATATTCTTAATTAGCTTATTCTACTGTCAAAAATAAAAGTCTAATTAAATGAGAAGACATCTATTGACAATGAAATGGGGTTAATTAATGTACACACCCAAACAACAGTTACAGATAGGTTACAGAATAACTTCTCTGTCCCTTGAATTTGGCCTTATTCAAGGGATAGAAGGACTACGCAAATCTACTGAAACTCAAATTAGGACAAACTATGTTTGACACTGTCGACGCAAGTATGCGTCCACGATCTCCACAGAAGATATGTATTATTGATATCCTGTCACACGGGAAGGTTTAAGTTCTTACGCCTTTCTAATGTCAACCGTAAGAAGCCAGAGAACAATAATAAAAGGGTAGGGGGGTACCTTAGTTTTGGTTGTTGAATTACCCAAAATGGTTCGTCGTATTGTTTTATAGGTTCCCGCGCCTGAGGGAGAACTTCACACGTTCACTAAAACTGCTACGGCGTGAAACGCGCTGATTAATTCCTAGAGATATACCATTCCATCTCTTAGGCTGAGTCTTACAATATTTGACACTATGTTGAGTCCCTAAACACACCGAACATTTTCTTTTAACACAGAGCCAACACACGGCTGCTTTTATTGCCCTAGCGACTCGGCAAATGCGTACCCGCTCTTGAAAATATCACCCACCCTATCATACCTTCGGAAATTACGTTTCTCTGTCACCCTCCTGGCACGATTAGGTTCTGAATCGACACGGACGTGAAGGAAACGCGTCTATCGTGTTGTTTTTATCCGATTACAAAACCCAACCAATTTATTTACTTTTTCTCTAAAATTTCTCTTTTTTCGTTGTTCCGTCAATAACCCCGTTGCTAAGACAAAAACCATGGCGGCAACTTAAAGAAAGGATTTTGTCCTTTATTAGTGGAATGTCACCAAAACCTGACAATTTTTGTACTTTAAATAGCTGTAATTACGTTATTGCAAATAATTATCCATCTATTAAATTGTTTTCAATGTTCTAATAATTGTTGGAATTGCCTGTATAATTTTAATTTTTATTTTAAGTTACTTCGCGACCTGTAGGTATAGTTTTGTCGATATTAATTAACCCAATGTAAATTAAATATAAATTTTGTTATTATATTAATCGCTACTAAATACCACTTAAGTTTGTATAAGTGTTCGATGTGAGATACTTAGTTTATTAACGAAAAACGTCATTACATATCACTTTTCTTTGTGTACATTTTTATAACCAATTGATATAAATATAGAGCGATTTGACTATAATTTGCAAAATACTTCCATCATTTATAGATGAAACGTATTAGTATTAAAGAAATATAATTCAACTGTTAAAATAGTATTGAAATATTGACAATTGAGGATGCATTTATCCTTTAAATAGCAAAGGATAAATTGCGTTCTGTCAGAATAGCAGGATAATTTGATCCGTTGGAATTGTAAAGGACCTTAATACCCCGTTTTCCATAATGTTGTTTATTTAAAGAAACATTAAGTTTACGGATTAACCTGGTGTGCACAATTTTGAGAAACGTATTAATTCCGGAACGTTTTATTAAGTAGTAGAGATTTTATTTACAAAAGCTTCATTATAAATAACAGGCGTTAGTACTCACGTGGATATTGAATTCGTCCCGTCACTTTCGATAACACCCCATAATACCCCCTCAATTGTGACTAATAATAAAATTCGTCGCGTCAATCCTGATATAACCTGAACTAACACTGGCGTATTTCCAATCAAGCACTTAGTTATTGCAATCATTAAAACAAAGGCGTACCACTGATTAATTATTAATTTGTGAATATAAACAAATTCATACGTTTTCTCCATTTTTGTAAATTTCCAGTTGAATACAAGATCGATAATATTGATTCGACATCACACCGACATAGTAGATAAGTCCGTCGAGTAGCTAGTATTAAAATAGTACGTTTATTTAAACAATGGCAGTTGACAAGAAATAGCATGAAGTAAAAATTTCTGTAAAATTAAAACCAAATTTAAATGTATACTTTTATTGATTATTGCTTTAATAAATAATTATTAATTTCTATAGACTTAATAAACAGATAACCACACTCTGAGTGTGACAAGACAAGTAATAAATGCATGCAGTTACATATAAACTAAGTTAATGGGATTATAAAATATAAAAACAAACATACAAGTTTAGCTAAAGTATATTCAGTTTCATAAAACAATACAAGTATTAATTAAAAATACATAAAATCATTTGTAAATATAAATTTAGAGGATGTAAGTACATTAAAAAGCATACAAGTTTGTAATTTAACACTTGAACATCTACGAAGATCATGAAGTCACGACAATTCAAATAGTAATTAATATTTTAAATACTTACATATACGGCATGCTCTAAATGAAAGTATTCTATAAACCTTATTTAAATAAATACGAGAGCTCTGAGTCTTTGTGTAAATAGAAACCGTATGTATAATAGTTTAAATTTTAGTTTGATCTGTTAGATCTGACTCAAAGTCCCGAATCCTCTCTTCAAGTAGATGTGACCCAAGGCATACCATATTTGTTAAGAGGGGGAATTCAAAGGTGTTTGAAGTAGATGGTACCATGGGTATATCCTTCTCTTTACCAAAGTATGCCTAATAGTATTCTTAATAAACGTCAGTCGATTCACAGCAGTATCCTCTAGGCAATCAGATAGTTTCATAATATAATGTGAAAAAGTAAGCCTAAAAATCAATTTAGTAATTTTGAAATTTTTTAACATAATAACCTAAATTTAATAATCTGAAATACATATTTCCAAAATATGAAGTGGAATTTGCTGCGACTGAGGCAAAGTTTAAATGAGAAGTTAAAATTAATCAGCTGATTTTAAAAATATGTCAGAGTACACAAGATCAGAACCATATGTAGTTCAATGATATTTCTAGAGATGGCGGAAGAGTAGGATAAAAATTTACGTAACGCATAAAGTTTAAAAAACAGGTTATTTGATTATTCGTAATTGATAAAAATAGTTTAGCTAAAAGGCGTTTTATATAAATATATTGAAGAAAAAACACTATGTAGTATTTCTATGGAAACAAAGTATGTTTAGGATAACACACAATTGATGATTTGTACTACATAATTTAGATTATTTCCAACCTCAATGTTTAGACGAATTTACCTCAGAATTTACATAACCACTACCACTAAAATTTTGTTAATCGATTTATAAATTGTAACCATTTAATGTTTATGTAGCAACTTTAAGCATAATCAATAAAAGTATAACTTGCTTGTAAATGTGAGTTCGACTATGTACATTTGAATATGTCGTTGAATGTTCTTATGATATGAGCCCAACTGCCTTATTGATACGAATCAATTCTGTTTCCTTGTCTGAGCTAGCTACAGCATTGACAAATTCTTACTGTCACACAATTCGATGGCCAAGTCAAGATTTCAGAACAACTTTTTATGTTATTTAGAACGACACCGTTCTAACTGTGCTTTCGTATAGATTCTCATCTATAAAACAAAACATTATTAAGGCACTCTATTATTTTTAAAAGCATCAGCAATGGTTTCTGGATCATCGAGTTTATCATTATTGTTCAATTTATCATTAAAATGTAAACATCTTCTAGAACAGTGGATAATCGCTAAAGTCTGTCCAATTTTAAAGTGTGGGAATATAACACAGGTCACTAATTATAGACCTATTTCGATTCTATCAAATTTTGCTAAATTATTAGAAATAGTTTAAAATTTATCTTTCAATAGAAATGATATATATCAATGTTGCTACAACAGAAGGTCCCACAAGGATCACACCCAGGACTTTTACTATTCGCTATATTAGTAAATGATCTTAATAATATCATAAAGGCATCTAATCCATTTACCGGTGATCTCAAGATATTTTAAAAACTTATTAGAAAAGAATTGTGATAATTTAAAAAATGATTGGTGTCTTAAAAATACATTATCTTTAAATTTAAATACATGTAAGGAATGAAATATACAAGAAATAAAATATTATGATTCAATTACACTGTAGATAAAATTATTTGATTAAAAGCTCTTGTATTACACTCTTGTTGTAATCCATGGTTCGTATACTTATTACTGAACATTTTTGGCCAGAAATATTTGGTTGCTTTATTCTGCCAATTTACACCACAATATGTATATATTTCGTATATACGAGAACCAGTTATTCTATATTGTCTTGTCTCCTGCCAAACCTTGATAGAATTTTTAGTAACCAATGCTAATTTTTGGTGGTTACTTGCATTAAATCTTCACAAAATTTCTTTGAAAAGTTATCATTGGTCACTGATAATTCCATCATAATTGGGGAGTGACAAGCATTGGTAAAAATAATATTGATGTTTTGCATGTCAAAAACATGCAAATGTTCCTAAATATTTTTTTTAACAATTGCTCTGCGCCCGACACTATAAAAGTAAATGATGTATTTTTATGGCACATAGTGTTTTTATATTTACCTGGGCATTGAAAATGCGGAACTAGGTAGAAGTTCAATAGTATTCTTTTTAATTAAGGATTTTTACTGTTGCATTCAATTCGTTAGAGGTACAAATGCAATCTTCGAAGCAATGCATATTTTTTATTGGAATCGGATTGTATAGTTCTTTCGTTGTACTTTTTTGAGCCCACCACACACATTTCACATCAGTTTTTGATATTATTTCAAATTGACTTAGTGATCTACAAAAATACAACAGAAAAGTAAAATGTAAATATCTCACAACTTTGTACATATAATTAGTATTGCTGAAATATGTTTACATTTTCCACTTTGACCTGCTTTGCAAGAACATTAAAAGCAATTTATGGTAGCGTTATTCACATTAGTCAAAAAGGTTCCTTGAATTATACAAGGTGTCCCAAAAGTCTGAATACACCTAAATAACTCAGAAAGTATAAGTTTTACAGAAAAATGTTTGAAACAAAAGTTTCATGGCTCAAAAAGTTCTACTTGATGGCAGAAGCACATTGACTTTGTATTGACCTGTATGACCTCTACACAAAAAAGATTAACACTTTTAAATAGGAATCCCAATTTTTTTTGTCAAATTTTTATAGCGGGAGTCGAGAGCTTTCCAAAACATCCCACAAATACCCCACTACAGTTCAAATTCATCGAGTTACGCAATAAAAACGGTTTGATCCCAAGCGATAAACAATTCCAACTACTTGAGATAACATGTAAGTTTTACGGCATTTTTT
>JAHWXV010152463.1:0-15115 GCA_024586415.1 Phrixothrix hirtus
TTGGCTTTAGGCCGCCCCATCCCCTTCAAACGGGCGATTTAGCATCTATGACAGCTACCGTTGTTCTTACACTGCGTCAGTCTACAAACCCACCAAGTTTCATTTAAATCGGCGTGGGACACTTCCCTGTGTTCGCTTGTAAGTCCAATGAATTTAATAATCAAAGTTTCTTTTATAAAGCAACGATACCTTTTTGAATATTATATGTAAATTATAGAAGTGAATATGTGCAATACATAATTAATTGCCATCACTCGTAACCTGCAAAAATAATAACCCATATTCCTGAATCGTAAACATTTAAAAGGACAATCTTTTAACGAAGCTTAAGAAAGTTAAATCATCACAAACATTCAGAAAAGTGACTAGTGAGGTGCGTAACTGTAATTTGCTTTAAAACTTATTTACTGAACTGTGTATTTCAGGGGTATAGCCAATACTATTAATATTTTTGCTGGATCAGTGTTTCAAGAAAATCAATCGATTCCATTGACGATATGGTACATACAGCAGGTGATATATCATCTGAACCAATAGACATAGATAGATGAAGTATAAATAAAGAAAGAAACATGGACTCATACATAGAATGGTGCAGTTTATACGATGGCCGAAAATTTAAATGGATAGTACGTATTTTTAAGCTTTAATCCATATTGTGAAACACCTACCGCAAATAGATCTTCATTTAGCAACAAAGAAACAATCTAAAAATAAAGTTATACAAGAAACTAGCTGGATTTTAGGTCTTCTTTCACAGAAGTGTAGTGCATCGGTATATTAAAATCACTTCGAAATGAAAAAATTAAAAATGACATCGAAAGAGATCTTCTTTTAGCTTTATATAAAAATACAAATATGGATAACTAAAATACATGTAAATCAAACAATTGTAACGATTGAGATTGCAAATCTAGTAATAATCGTTCTCACACAATCATTAAATTAGTCTTACTATATTAAGTTTATAAATATTGTACTGCTGTGTATAAAAAAATAGAAAATAAATATTATTTAGTCATTGACTGAAAATTAAAAAATTATTTACAATTTATTAAAACAAATTAATTATATGACATTTCTCTTAGGTAATCTATAAATAAAAAAATCTAGTGTGAAACAACACACAATTTTCTCTTACGTACATAGATATACAAATATGCAAATGTCCACAAATGATTAAAACATTAATTATGTTTATTTTGGGAATAATAATTCTAACAATCACCCATCCAAGTTACTGAACACTGCTTAACTACAGAGATTATCTCTGATAACTTGCTTCGTCGAATGTTTTCAAAAAAACCGCTAAGTTCACGTAAAACCATATCAAAGATGTAAGAACCGTAGCAAGTTTTAAAAAAATTGTTAAAGAAGTTTTCGAGAAAATCGCAGAACACTTAAAAATATCAAGAATAAAGTAGCACTTCCAGTCATTAGATTTTAATTAAATTCTTGCCGTCTCAAGCACAGAAGATAGTAAACTTAAATATGGTTTTTCAGTTTCATATGATGATTTATTTTTGAGATATGTTGTTCATAACTAATACTCCAAGTACTTCCGGTTACTCAATATTCAAAAATTTATTAGAGAAACTTCTTGGTTAATATAAAACTAAATGAAGTAGCTAAGAAATATGTTAAGTTTAAAAACAATCGTTACAGCCAATTTCAAGGAAATCGTGAGAACAGAGAATTCGGTAAATATCTAAAAATGACAGAAATGAAGTGGAACTGCCGGTTATTAGATTTTGGCTAAATTCTTGATTTGGTATACAAAGGAAGTTATGACGATAAATATAAAGTTTCATTCCAGTGGGACTTTTAGTTTCATAGTTATTTTATTTAGAGTTAACGGTGAAGATACTTCCGCTTACTCAATTCACAAAAATGTTTCTGAGAAATAACCTAAACTATATAAAAGGCTATTAAATGTCTGCGAAATTTAATAAGTTTAAAAAAAATTGTTTGACCCAATTTCGAGAAAATCGCGAAAAACAAAAATTTGGAAGATATCTAAAAATAACAGAAATAAAGTAGTACTTCCGGTTATTGCATTTTAAACAAATTCCTAATTTAGTATACAAAGGTAAATAGGACCTTACATATAAATTTTCAGTTATCTAGGACTTTCTGTTTCATAGTTATTTTATTCACAGTTAATGGTAAGAGTACTTCCGGTTGCTCGCTTTATGGCCATTTTTCTCAGAAACCGTCTTAATTATGTAAAAGGAAATTGAATGTTTAAGAAACTCAATAAATTAAAAAAAATTGTTAGAGGCGATTTCGAGAAAATCGCGAAAAACTAAAAAATTACAAGAGTATAGTGGCACTTCTGGCTCTTGGATTTTAGTCAAATTGTTGCAGTCGCGTGCTAGAGTAGATGCAAGCTCAAATATAAAATATCGTTTATCTATAGTTTTTCGTTTTCGAGATATTTAGTTAATATACACATACACACACATGCATATGCACACGCACACGCACACGCACACGCACACGCACACGCACACGCACACGCACAACCACACGTAAACGCACACGCACACGCACAAGCACACGAACACGCACACGCACACGCGCACGCCCAGGCGCACGCACACGCGCATGCACACGCACACGCACACGCACACGCACACACACACGCTTACGCACACTCACATTCACGCTCACACGCCCATGTGCACGCACACACGCACGCGCACGCCTCGCGCACGTGCATTCGCACGCGCACACGCACGCACGCGTAAGCCTCGCGCACGCGCACTCGCACGCGCACACTCACGCGCACAAAGCACGAACATACACACAAAGACAGACCAATTTTTAAAAACATAATTTTCGGACTCAGGAAACCCGAAAACGTGTATTTACACTAATATTTCAACAATAAAAATTTTGGACGAAAACAATAATTTCTCTATTCTATATTTCATATGAGTAAGAAAAAGTAAAAATTACAAATTACAAAATTCTTCTTTTTTGCTAGAACCGTAATTTTTATTTGCTGGTGCAAACGGTTTACTTTTTGTTTTTGTTTTAAATAAACGCCTTCGTGTTGTTTGGGAAATGCATGTACGAATAAGTGTTTCCATGTATTTTTAAGAGCTAAAGCCAGTAAGGGTCTTATGCATAGCGTAATGGTAACTGGTAATGTTGAATGAAATGGCTGCAGCTTCAACCCTTAGAAGTATTAGTTCGTTCTCCAACTGTAAATTTAAATCTTGTATAATGAAAAAAGGACAACGGAAACTTATGCTGTATGTACCTGTAAATTTCACAATTATTGAATTGTAATACTCTACATCATTGTTGTCTATATTTCGGATTAAACTAAAAGAATTCTGAACTAATCGGTGCAATGCTGTCTCCATACAATCCAAATTCCTTCATTACGGGAATATAGTTAGTCTAGTCAGGATTTAGTTTACACTAAAAGTATCCAATTTCAGGACATTTCTCATGATCTATAAAAGTATATGATGGGCTATTGAGTATACCTATCTTTAGATTTTGAATTTTTTGTCTGTAAATGGCACAGACTGATTGACAAGATATTTTGTGGCTATTGTAGTTGCAAATCATCTCATCTCATTTTTAATAAATTTCTTAAATATGATGGAACTGCTTTATTTATGCTACTCCTTTTTGATTTGTATGTATTATGAGAATGAATTACAATTCAAGATAATTAGTAATGTGAGTATATAACTAAGCACAAATATGTCCAATTTTTGTTACATTTCATAGCAAATGATTGCGGCATTCAACCTTTCAACGAGGTGGTTGCCATATGGACATGCTGTTAGCAATCGTCTATGCACACTACTGTCACTATCACCCACAAGTTTAATATGCGTGAGTCCATTCAATGCTACACTATATTTAAAGCGCTCACCAATGATTTCTACTTTCATTGATGTTGAAGTTCCGTACCAAATTTTTTGTACAATTATGTGATATGGTGAGTACGTCATCGGATGTAGAAGTCTTTTGCTTTTTTCATCTAAAACTTTCGACAAATAAGCTTTTACTATACAAAGATTTGGTCAAAATAAATCCAAATATTTTAGGGGGCGATAGAACTTGTAAACATTAAAATACAGTTAAAAGCCAGGAAGAATTACTAACAGATGTGCCTCTTCTTTTAAATGGAAAAAAAATAACCTGCAAATATGGAACTAGTATATTATGACGGTAATTGGATATTTATGAAGTAAAGTAGACGGTAGATTATTATTATTAATTATTATTAGAACGCGAAGAAAATGAAAATTGAAGTGTTTTAAAATTACAAGTAGGTGCATATATAATATGACGTAGTAAAAATCTAATTTATTTTACTCACCTTGAATTTTTAGCCTTTTTTGTACGATTTTTTGCCACGGGTCAAATAGGATTTAAAGCCCTGAAGATGGTCATATGGACTTATAAGGACTTCCCAAGGGGATTTACGTCGACTAGCTTGCGGGAGGGCTAGATTCTTAATTAACTTATGCTGTTTTGCATGGTACCTGCTCGGGAAGAGTTATCCTTCATGAAATCTTGGTAAATATTAAAAAGGGCGCCACTAGCTTTATTTGGGAAAACATCTAACTTAGCCAAAAAGCTAGAAAGGGGCAAGACAGCCCTGGAACGATGTTAATATTAAATTGCTACCGAAAAATCGGAAAAAATACTTTATAAACCGGGTTGTCACTGAATCATGCTAGGTCAGGCGTCGCGATTACCTAAATGCTGAATATAATGTTTCAAGATGCCGTTTACATTATTTGCTTAGCTTAAAAATTCCTGAAATAAAAATATAAATCTTATACCATAGTAAAAGTACATGTTAACAAATGGAAATCAAATAAAATGCGATGTGTTTAACAATAACTGTAATGAAATGAAAATATTTATGTCACAAGAAAAATTAATACAGGTTACGTTATATTTTATCTAATATTTAAATGTGATAATTTTAGAAATAATTAATTGACCAAAATAAAAATTACGAAGGGGCCCGCGTTTTGCAAAGAATACAAATTACAAATTAAAAAATTGTAAATTGATGTTACATAAATAAGTATGAACAGTCAAATTTCTATAAGATTAAAACTTTAGTTGAAACACTAGAAAAGCTACGATCTCTTGAGCTTCGGCCGTTTTCACCGATCACTTTAATTAAATAACAAAAAGTAAACTTACGTACACCTCGACTTGCATGAAATGGGTTTACTTTATAACGATGGAAACCTTCCGTCTTAGGAAATGTACTTCATCTCAACTTTGGAACTCCAGCCTTAAACAATGGCGGAAAACGTGCTTCTCCAGTTCAAATACCAAAACCGTAAAAACGGGAAACCTTGATTTTCCAACTCCTTGGGAATATCAATTCTACAAAATAGGACTACGCACAATTATGAAGCATCTTCTTACACAACAAACGCAAGTTATGTTACTTTTTACATTTTTACTAAACCGACATGTTTACTACTCGATGGTTTCTAAACGAATCTTCTTTTTTGCTATTCTCAAACAAGTACGCTAACCAACAAAATGGAAAGGGAAAACTGTTCACGTACGGAAAACTATGCAATCACAAAATTGCATTTCAAACTAGTCAATCGCATGTGGACTGTATAACGCGGTATCGAAAAATTACTCGTCAGCGAAATTCACCCAGCAACTCTGATCTCATACATAGTTCTAAGAATTACAAAATTGCGTCATCTTTGTAAACTTTACAAATGTATTTTAGCTGACAATTTTAAAATACTAATTCTTATTAGAAGTTCATCTCAACAAAACTGAAATAGATAACTAACATAGAGTTTTATTATTTTAAAAGTCACTACAAAGATTTATAAAATACTTTGGAAATGGCTAAATTAAAGATAAGGTTTGTCATTGTAAGCTAAATACCAGGAATTGATTTCTTTGAAATTAAAATTTTAAATGATGATCTTGTGGGTTACAGGTTACAAAGCCTACGGGGTGTATTCAGAAAGGTTGCTAATAAAAATTACCTAAACGTATATTAATCAATTTTCATGTATTATACAGAGTGATACAAAAATAAGAAGGCGTTTGACATTGTACGAAATAATATACGATTATCTTCATTCTTTCCCATATTTAAAATTTATTGTTGATAAATAAACTCCAATACACGAACATTTGTCAGAAATACTTGCAATTTTTAAATTGAATTGTCGGTTTTATACCCTACGTGTACACTGTACACTGTAAATTGTCTTAAATTTGCTTTTAATTGTAAAATATTCCGTTTTTAGCGCTACTTCCTGGAGACTAATTAATTATTAGTAGAGTACGTATATTATTATTATTTTAAGCGATATCCAAAAAATTATTATAAATTTTAACCCTGAATTGAAAGTTACATTTACACAAGCATTCATTTTATAATTTTTAATTTTTTACGACTTTATTAAACAAATAAACGAAAAAATAAATGCGTCCGTAAATGTAGAATTAAAAAATAACTGTATTACAAAAAGTTTCATCAAAAAATATTGTATGCTTTTTAAATGAGACGTTTATACTAAAATTCACACTTCCATTTCTCTTAAGTAATGCAATGAAAAAAGAACTATTTATCAACGTAGTGTTGTGTACAGAAATGAATTCTTAAGATATTGATAAATATACATATACATAAATGTATATAACTGAGCGATTAATATTTAATTTTTGCTTCCAACTTGCTGCTAAAAAAGTTACAGCGGTAAGGTATGTTGTAAGCAAATATAGGCCGCAGGTGGGCTAACCAATATCATCAGCTGTGGATGGTAGAAATTAATTCTAACCTATTCTCAATCAGAGAATGAAAGGGTTCGGAAAGCAATGGGCACATTTAAAGAAAAATTTGCAGAGGAACCGGATATTGAGGCGGTGGTGTAGTGGTAAACACGCTAGCGTACAAATCTGGAAGCCCGGGTTCCATCCCCGGTCGCCTCTAAAAATGTTTCCAAAATTGTGCCCATTCCTTTCCGAACTCTTTCATTCTCTATTTGTCTGGTGTACCGCAATTAGGTATTTTGAGCCGTGTATTGATTAATTTATTTTAATACACATCTCTATTCCTTAATTTTCATGTCAGTCTATTAAACTATATGTTTAATTTAGAATCTAACTATCTGTAACTATATATTTCAATATATGCATTAACCTTAGGTGTTAATCTGGTCGACAGACCGGAGATTGAGGCGGTGGTGTAGTGGTGAACATGCCAGAGTACAAATTTGGAAGGACGGGATCGATCCCCGCTCGCCTATGAAAATTTTTCTAGAATTGTGCCCATTCTCTTCCGAATTCTTTCATTCTCTATTTGTCTGCTGTACCACAATTAGGTATTTTGAACCGTTTATTAATTAATTTATATTAATACACAACACCTTTCCTTAATTTTCTATTCTCAATCACTAGTTGATAATTTTACATTACTCCAAGTAAGGAAAAGTAAAATAGCAGAATAAAGACCTAAAAACCTGAAATACTTGGATTAACAAAGCTTACCTATATAAGTTTAAAAACACTAGTAGCTATTTAGATCATTATTAATCTAAGGAAATATTTAGAATTTAATATTTCAATAATGTGGCCATCAAATTCCATTACGACCATTATAAACCAATAATTCTTTCCAAGAAAAACACACCATGAAGTCTCACACTACGTCTTCACACTTTAACGAACAAAACCCTTTTTGTTTGCAATTAGAACCTAGAAACAGAACTATCTATTTTCAGCATGTCACTTTTGAAAATGGAAAATGATGGAACATTAAACGTTGTTAGAATATATAACGTTATGCCAATATAAAAAGGAAGAGGTGATTAACTATATACCGAAGTTTTTAGAAACATTTATTTATAACCAATGTTAATGCGAAAAAATTTCAATCAAGAACTAATATCTTGTTAATCTATTCTACTGTAGTAACATACATTTTTATATTTTAGTAAATATAATAATTTAATATTTGTTGATAGGTAACTACATTATTAAGGTTACTACACTAATCGCGTTTTACTAAAAATAAATTGTTGATTAATAATAAAAGTAACTTTACACTTTTGTTTGTTACTTTGTTGGCATGCTTTTGTGTATGTTTAAGTTGGTTTGATTCCGTCTATTGAAGTTAATATCTCTTGGTTCTCTTGGTTTATATGAAATATTTCGTCGACTCATCGAATTACTTTATATTCACCGCAAATTGTTGTTGTAAGCAAGAATGTTTTTGTGGTAAGCATATGAAAAACTATTTACAATCCTTTAGATCTTTATGTACGAAAATTGTTGGGTTTGACGTTCTTAGTTCTATGCTTTTAACGTTAGCAACGTTTTAACGAATTTCCTTTACCATTCTTGTGGAATAAAGATACTGAAAACTAATGAAACTATGCGAACTTCATACTGTATTTTTTTGTATTTTGCCCTGGCATAAATTCTGCTTTGAGTTGTCTATAGAAACGTTCGACCATACCATTGCTATTCTGATGGTATGTATTTATATGTATTTTATAGGAACCTAGTAATTGCATAATTTATTTAAAAAAATTTCATTCGAATTGTAGCAAATTTAGAAATAATAAAAACTCAACGAAACGTTCTGGAACAATCCAGTGGGTTCCTTATAGTTAAAATATATGGTGTAACCACAATTGACTCACTGCGGTAACCGATATCTGTCAATTAAATTCAAGGTCTGTAATGGGTCATGGAATTGCAATTTATTACATCATTATTACGACTAATCATTATATATTCTTCTTTGCATTTCTGAACCTCTTTTTCTCTATATAAAAAGGAGACTAAATACCCTTATTTTAGTTTTGATTAGAATTTTGTCCTGTTACTGATATACAATAATAGAAATATAAACATCTGCTGTTAGTTTATTGTGAAACAAACATTTAAATATATAGGTGTATATACATAATTCTAATCTTAGTAATTATAAATAGGTATCTTAAAACAATTACCTAGTTTCGTTGGTGTCAGGTGTGAGGTTTGTTACTAAAAGTGTAAACTTGCGGACTATTATTATTTAAAAGCTAGTGTTAATTGCTTTTATACGCCAGTGAAAAGAAGCGCCGAAAACAAATAATGGGGTCGTTTATGGAAGCGTTGAAAAAGATGCAGAACAAAATAGATTCTAATCTAGAAAAAATGGAACCCAATTAAGACTAATTGAAAATGAAAACGTTATCGACTAATGATATCCAAAATAAATTACAAAAGAATAAATTACAAGCAAATTAAAAGAGGAAATATAATTCAATCAAAATAAATCCAAAAATTAAATTAAGTCAGGCCAAAATGCATGAGAAATTATAAACAAATTAGAAGGGGAAACGTTATCGATTAAGGCAAATCAAAGTAAACTACAACGAGAATTTAAATTAAGCCAGACTAAACTACATGAAGAAATTAAATTAAGCCAAAATACGTTAGCGAAAGAGAAAGAAGATGTTACTAATGAGATGGCAACAAAATATGGGAAAGTAAATAAGAAGTGTGACAAACTACATCAAAAATTTATTTTCCTTACCGCAAATAAAGAAGTTAGCATGCCTAAGAAGGAAATGGTTTCTATTCCTTATGAGCAATTAACGGAAATGAATGTGCAGTAAGCTGAAAACTTGCCTGTTATTAAAAATGGAATGCCAAATATTAGCAGAAACATGCAAGCAACCACGTACGATGGGGAGACATATTGGGCCAATTACCATAAAAAATTCGTGGCAGCCACAACATTGAATGGATGCAATGTTGATGAAAAGACAACTACCTTAATAGTGGCTCTAAGTGGGTATGCTTTAGGCATTCTATAAAAAATACTGGACAATCTACAGAATAAATTTGATTGACGTATTTCACGATTGGACATGCGATATGGAAATGCACATCTGCGACAAGTATACTGTACCCAGTTAAGAAAACGTATACAGAATCTTAAAGAGAACCTCCAGAAATTCTAAGCTGAAGTTGCGCAGCTAATAAGATTAGCACACCCAACATCTACAGAAAGTTTCATTGAACAAATTGGGGTGCAAACATTTATGGGTGGTTTACGGAATTCCGATACACAAAGGCGTTTAGATTAGGTCGTTCACGCAACTTTACCAGTACATTGCATCATGCACTGGAATTTCAAGCAGCTAATCAAGCATCAGAGAACTAGTTCATGTGCAAGCCATTGATGAAAGTAAAACTAGTGTTGAGACTTTAGAAGAAGCAGTGATAAGAATAATTACAGCCCAATGACCAGCAGGACGTAAACTACGGTCCAGAAAGTGGGGTAAATAAGAGAATATACAGAAAAATTGCCAAAATGCTATGAGCAGTTCTGCTGATAATACAAAACACCAGGAGGTCCCATCCAGGTGGCATCCTTAAAACATAAACAGGATAGTATTTATATTAATTGAACAATCGCAGGGAGGAATTGACAAATGCTGCTGGATACAAGAGCAAAAATTGCTGGGAATGGAAGGTTACTACCGTGATAGCTGCGACTACCTACAGTTATAGTAAATCGTGCAACCGTCCATAGTGAAATTATTACAGATATTGAGATCGATTTTACGAAGTTAACGCATCGCATGCTAGTAGCTGATATTGAGGAGCCTATTATATTGGGTATCGATATAATGACTAAGTTTGGCTTTGCCTTAGACTTGAAGAATCGCATCATACGAATTGATGACGAAGAGATGCAAATTAATCAATGAGAAAACCATGCAATAAAAATAATACTAGCAGAAGACATGCCATTCCTGACAAGCAGTCAAACAATAGTTGGGGGCCAACCGGATGGAAACTTCCTGGTAAGATATACAGGAATTCTAGAAACCAGCAAGATAAATATTGCTAGTGGTATTCTAGCTAGAAGATTTTTAATCGCGGTCAAGGCAGCAACACCTGTTTGCTTGATGAATGTCAATACTTTCCAAATGGCTCTAAAGAAAGACACCGAATTAGGTACATGCACACCTATCTCATCTGTGGTACATTGTATAAAATCCAGTGAGAAGTCGTTGCATGTAAAGAATTTATCTAAGCTATATGACACACTGGAAACCCTTGGGTAACGGTTTAATCTATGAGCAAAAGAATAAAGGCAGCCAATTGACCCAACAATATTCCGGCATATTTGCCACGGTTCAGGGTTTAAAAGGACGACTAAATGTTATGACGTACAAAATAAATACCGGTGATGCCCACCCAATACGTTAAATACCAAGGAGGTTACCTTTATTAAAACGAAAGGATGACGAAACGATAATCAAGGACATAGCTCATGAAAGGATAACAGAGCCATCTAGCAGTCATTGGGCATTGTACTAGTTAAGAAGAAAGATGGTAGCACTAGATTATGAGTGGATTGCCATAGTTTAAATAATGTGATCAAAAACCACAATCAAACCCACCTAGAATGACGATATTTTAGACACGATTTCCGGCTCCAAATGATTTTCGACTCTAGACAAGAAAACGGGATATTGGTAAGTCGATATGGAGGCTGAATATCGGGAAAATACACCATTATACATTGGATCTGGTCTCTAGCAGTTCACTATGATGTCTTTTGGGTTGTGAAATGCACCAGCGATGTTCAAAAAGCTAATGGAATTGATCCTGAGGAGGTTGTCTTGTCAAACATATCTAATGTACTTGAACGATGTCATAGTTATTGGAAAAACCTTCGATGAATACCTGAAACGTCTCGAAGGGGTGTTTCAAAATTACGAAGTGCACATATAGGGCTTAGCCTGAAGCTTGATCTGAGAAAACTAACTCCGCCCGAGAATTGCCACAATCGAGATATAAACATGAATTACGAAGCTTCTTGCGGTTATATACTTACTATCGTCGATTTGTACGAGGATTTACGGATATCGCAAAAACACTTACAAAACTTACTGAAGAAGACCAACCACATTTATGGAGCAATAGCCTCCATGAGTCATTTGAAATAAAACGAACATTGGTAACGGCACCTGGTACTCACTTACGATGCAATCTACCGAATTATGAAATTATCCAGAAGAAAACTCGAAATAGTTCACATGTAGTAGCCCCATACTTTGAGAGGAATGCATAACTGGAACAGCAAGAAGAATTAGGAATCAGAAACAGCGAGCAATCATTTACAGAATTTATATCAATCTATTCAGGACAACACAAAGCTAGATTTGGGGTTACCACTGAGTAATACAGAAATCGGGTGTACCAGAGCAGTACCCCCTGGACCATTTTGTCGCTAAAAAATTCCAAATATCCCGTGGTATCGGATATGAGTTTAAAAAGAGATATGATGACGTAGAAGAAATACAGCAGTAACAGCCAGAAATTGGAAAGCCATGTCACCTACTACGCCAGCGCCAAGGTTTGCGAAGTATTTATTATCTTCTGTCAAAAACATTGTCCTATCAAAAGCCACGTTAAGAAGACTTGCGGAAGGAATTATGGGATTTAAGGAAACAAATTTGTGCCGGTACCGGTAGACAGTTATCCGTACCAAAACTCGGCTGCTGCCTATACCAGCAATTTCAGCAAGCAAAAACCTTATTAGTGATCAATAGAATAATCGTTAGATTATTATGGTTATTTAGAAATTCTCACAAAAACACAGGCCTGCTAAATACGTAATAAAGAAGTCCTAAAAGTTTTTTGTTTTATTGAAAATGTTACCAGAATTCTAAATCTAGCTTTTAATGTTTATTTTGATGTTCACATTAAAATGAAGATATGTCGCTTTAAATCAATAATTCAAAATTGCTCCATAATACAAATATGATTCAGGTTTTCCGTTCCATATCAATATTTTGTTTGCTTAGTACTTAAAAGTTACATTACTAATTTTGTTAGCTCTCATAATATATGCATAGATTAAAAGACTTTGGTTTTACAGAAAAGACACACAATTAGCACCCATAAGATTATTTTTATTTTTAATTGTTATTAAAATAAAAATAATCTTATTGACATTGATTGTGTTTCTTCTGTATAAATAAAAAATCTTTTACGCTTCCGATCATTGTGTGATACAGATCACCACTATATAACCAACACGTATAGATAAATTCACAAGAAGTTGCTACTTTCCCATGATAAAGTTAAATAACCAAAAATAGTTTCTAAATTACATGTAGAAGGGGTGCTTCTGTAATTATAGGTAGGTACAGGTAATTATAGGTTCTAGATAGATAATACAATAAAATTAATTGTTATCATAGCATCTTAAGTTGTACGAATTTTAAGATATGCAGCATTGACTATGTATTTAATAAGAATCATAAAAAAGATCGGTTTATAGCAGACAATCAAATTTTTGTTCGTCTATTTCTTGCATAGCTCTAGAAAATGTTACCATAGACAATTCTGAAAACTTATGAGCAACATAGGGTGATTGTAAGACCCACCAACAAACTTTAACCTGGTTTTGCAGACGCCTGACCACATCCATTAATAAGAAAATCACATTAAGGAACATCTTAGAAAACAGAAAATTTCGACTTTTGACAACTGCAAGAAAATGTAAATACAAATAAGTACGCCAATGGGGAACATGATCAGGGTATTAGAGCGGACAGGAGGTACGTAATTCTTGCATAGCTATTGAAAGAAGGGTGTAAAACTATTCCAGGCAGAAATAAGGCGTGATATGACTCATCGTTCCCACTTAACTTGTAACGTGTACCTGAAATTAAGGTCAAAATCTCCTTTCTGTTTACCTTAATTAATTTTTTATTCATATAATAGGCGATTTTGTAGTGTAATTTAAGCCACACGTTAAAACGGTTTAATTTTTCTGAACATTTTATTTAATATTTTATGTGAGCTCCCGGTATACTTGTATATTTATATTATTATTTTCTTGATTAGGTTTGTGAATGACATGAAACGCCATGTGAATTGTTTTCGTCATATTTCATAATTAGTCCAAAATTAACTGGTCAGGACAAGTAGATAAACGAACACAGGATAACCTACGGGTCATAGATAAAAGACAAAACATTCAAGTTCATGGTTAAGACATTGACCTTTTGATGCCTATTTGTAAAGATAACGGTATTTCGCTGTCTGCAATTTCAATACCGATAATGCAATGGAAATTTAAGAACTTTAATTAAGCTTTTTTTGCTTTAGGATAATTAAATAGTTATTTTTAAATACAGATTTAAATCCGTTGTCCATTGATCTACGTTTTAGTATAATTCAAGAATTGTTATGTTAACACATAAACCCTTTATTAATTATTTTTAGATAACAAGCCAATTAATTATTTAAAGTATTTCTTTATTAATATTACCGCACCTTTAAATAATTAACTCGCTATTTTTGTTAATTTCCCGTATTAATTATAGTTATTTTATGGATTTTGAAGAGAAAATGCGCTTTAGGCCGACTTTCGTTTATCCTGAAAATAGTATATATTCCGGCCGATTTTGAATTTAAAATCAATCTATTTCTAAACTTTTAAGTGAGAAGAAGATCTGAAATAGAATTACTGAGAAGGTTCATCTAGCCACCCCTAATTTAATATCCGCAGGATAATAATTGATTTATGAAGCTAAATTAATTATTACTGAGTTTATTTAATACATAAATTCTGTGTGGCGTTAACAGAGCTTATGTGTTAAATTCCTGGATCTAAATCATTAGTATTCACGAATGAATTAAACAGATTTTGTTAAAAAGGAATCTATTTCTGAACTTTCAAGTGAGAAGATCTGAAATAAAATTACTGAGACGGCTCATCCAGCCACACCTAATTTAATATCCGCAGGGTAATAATTGATTTATGCAGTTAAATTAATTATTACTGAGTTTATTTAATATATAAATTCTGTATGGCGTTAACAGAGCTTATTTGTTAAATCATTGGAACCGTAACCTTAGTATTTGCTTTAATTAATAAGAATCTGCGAATATAGTATGTAATTTTGTTAAAAGCCAATTTTACTACTTTACAAAGTTTGCATAGAAACCTAGCGTGTACTTGACAAAAAGGGGCATGCATTGTTTATTTAGGGCACAGTCTTACCTTTATTAATTCCTTTCCTACAAGCACGATTTCGGAGACGAAGTCGGGAAATTA